>JZLH01S0039655.1:60291-72653 GCA_001188425.1 Eucidaris tribuloides
TTTTCTAACTGTCACAGTCACAGAGGGCGCTTTTCACTTGAACAATTTTTGAGACGTGTTGCAGCATGTCTCAAAAAATTGCGCAAGTAAAAAGCGCCCTCTCCGGCAATTAGAAAATAATCTGGTGACATTATGCTTACATCATCGTCAAGGGTAAAGTCTCAGCTTTTAAATGATATTTGTTCTGTTCAAATTGCTTGTTTTAATCTCGAAATATGTTGTCAACAACAAAAGGGTGGATTCACAATTGTGTCACTTTTACTCGGGAGTGTAGTAAAAGTGGCACAATCGCAGTTTTACCCTTACTTATTTAGATTAACATATCTCAAGATTAAGACAAGCAAATTAAATAAAACTAACGGTATTTGAAAGCTAAGACTATGCACTTTACGTTGATGTAAGCGTCATGTCACAAGATTATTTTTTTACTACCAAAGACGGCGGTTTTGACTTGCACAATTTTTTTTGAGACACACTGTATTAAAAAAAAAGGATGATGCAGCTCATTCAATTTGTAAAAAAATTCATACTGGACTGAAATTAAAATCAAAAGATAAGTGTCATACATCGAATATAGTTTATATTTCTGAATATGTTTCCTTTCCACTGATATTCACTAAGAGCTTTTATGTCTTTCAACATTTTTTGTGGGTATTTATTTGTCTTAAACAATAAATGCATAAACAACTGGGTGAGGCACTTTGTCTTTTTATAATATGATCCACAACCGTTTTGTGTTTCGTATATCTCTGACTATCTCTGACAGGTACATTTCCATGTTTTTTCCCCCAGAGTGTCACGTAAAATTATATTAATCCTTGGATTTAAATAATCATCTATGTTATCACCCAAATGGCCTAAATGGAAAGGTAATACATGAAAAACACGTTTTTACATAATCATCTATTCGTTGCATTTTTCAATTTAAATTGAATATTCACTGAGAACCTTTTTGTCTTTCAACATTTTTTGGTGGTATCTATTTGTCTTAAACAATAAATGTATAAACAAGTGAGTGAGGAACTTAAACTGTATATAATGTGATCCACAACCGTCTTGTGTTCCAGATATCTCTGAATATCTCTGTCGATTACATTTCCATGTTTTTTCCCCCAGAGTGTCACGTAAAAAATTCTTGGATTTAAATGATCATCTACACCTGGTGGCACGATCATCATAAGGTCGGGGGCAATGTTTATTACGAAATTTCGTGAGTATGTCAAAAAACATAAACACACAAACATATATTCATACACACACATACATACATACATACACATGCGCGCGCGCACACACACACACACACACACACACACACACACACATAAACAGACACACACACACATACACACATGTACCCACACACACACAAATGCATGAACACACACACAAGTGACGCACACACACACAAAAATACACACACACAGACACACAAACACACAGACAAAGACACACACTAGCAGACAGATATAGGATATAGGAAACAAGATAGAGTCAGGTGTCGAGAGAGGAAGATGAGTAAAGCGAGGAAAAAATGCGGTCAGAGATCACTCGTAAAATCCCAATCACGTCACTCTGATTGCCTACATCTGTTGAACGATTTGCTAGTGCCCGGGCAATAGTCCCTAATAACACAATCACGACATGTCAGAAGCGGTTGATCAGTTTGCTTCGTGGAAATGCAGGGGCGGCGCCATGGCGTAGGGGGCAGGGAGAGACCGTCCCCTATACATGCATGTTGTTTTCAAAGTAATTAAAATAAAGGGAGTTTTACTCTTTTTCGATAAAAATACAGGGCCTTTATTTGACACAGGGAGGGTCTAATTTTTTACATTTCTGGGACACAAAAGTAAAAGGCCAAATGCCCTGTTTAGGCACAAAATTCGCCCCTTCGTCGAACAATCTCCCCACTTTTGTGTTTTATTTATTGTATAACGTGCCTGCCACTGGGGGGCCAAAATAGAACGTAGAATAATATTGATAAATAAATAAAAGAAAATCACTTTCAGGGACAAAAATTCATAACTACAAAAGTTTTCACTTCACTAAGTATGGGTAAAACCAATGAATAATTATAATGAATCGAGGTAGATTTATGTCAAAGTTTGTTTTGGCAGGGAAAATATCGTTTTCATCGTTGTCAGCTCCCTGCCCTCAACTTTTTGGATGCTGTTTGTCTCACAGTTTGGCTAGTAAAAATAAAATTGACAAACAAAAATCCCTTTTCGTCATCGTCGGCTCAATGCCCCCGCTTGTCGTATGCTGATTGGCTTGCAGTCTGGCTAGTAAAAAATTGTTTGGCAGGCAAAATTTTCCCGATGGATATCGCCCCTCCTAAGATTTACCCCGGCGCCGCCCCTGTGGAAATGCAGTCATTCTCTAATGACGGGGTGAGATGTAAAAGTTCATCTCTTAATCAGCAACGGTCACTTAACAGAAGAAGAACCCAGTGCTTTTCGCCTCGACACGATTAAATTTCTACGACCTTTCTGTATTGCGCATGTTGTCTTTCAATAGCAGAATGTGTTATCAAGATAACTCCATTCCACGCCTTCTGTCTGTTCCGTTTCGGGTTTTTTTAAGTTTTTCACTAGCGTAATGTTTACGTATGTGCGACGTATTGTTGATACCTACTACACAGACTCAATTTACTTTTAATTTTTAAAGTGACTATTTTCTTCTTCTTTTTGGCACAATTGTTCAATTGACAGTACACTATGAATAAAAAGTTTGCGAAGCTGTCTGGAAGCCTAATTTGAGTCGATAATTGCTTTTGTCGTGTTACGGCCCATGTTTTCTTCAATCTATCGATAAGAGCTTATGGGGCATGATGCTTATAGTGTTATCTTATACAAAGTCAATACTTAGAGCACAACGCGTGGCGAAATAGAAGCAGCAGTAGTAGATTATTCAGTATGTTATTGTTAGTGGTGTTATTGTTAATGGAACGTTCAGCGATGCCACACATTTTGACTTTTGTGGTTATGTAATCTGCCTTCTCTACTATAGTATGATTGAACCATGGAAGCAATGGTTCATTAACCTTAGAAGTAGAACATACAGATATCAACTAAGAGGAGAAGTGGTCCTCTTTCTACAATTGCTTTTGAGTGCAGGGTGCCGACATTCTTTCTAAGATACGTTTACAGATGCTTTGTATAAGCAGACTGGGGAGAGAAATACAAAATACCATCTATTTTACTCCCTGGAGTACCTATATAAACACAACAACAAAAGTAGCTCACCCCCCCCCCTTCAAAATGCCATAACTTTTTAACGAAACGAGTTTGAGTGAAATAACTTGGCAGGAGTGTTTCTGCACTCATTGACTAATTTCTGTGTTAAAATGTTATTGATCCGTCAATCATGCATGAGTGATCAGATATTAAAGGTAAAAATGTCAATTTTCAAAATTCACAGGGGTCATTTTGTGGGATTTGTGAGACAGGATTTTGACAAATTCTGTTCTGGTGAATGATCAAACGCTATTTATGTTAATCATTTATCGTTTGACCCCCTTACACCTCCCCCGACACTGTTCACATATTTTACGGTTCAGCGAGCTCAAATTAAAATAAAAAATCATCTTTCCTAAGTTGTGAAACTGTAAAAATCCAGTACGTTTGTTGACAATATTTAAGTCGGATATTTTCAGCAAAATTTATCTTCACATGTTGTAAGAATATAGAGTGTTGTAACCATGTCACGGTTCAGTGAGCACACTTTATAGATAAAGCTTAAAATGCTATTATTTACTGTAATTTTAGCAAACGAACTGACTCCTGTGACTTTTAAAAAGTGACAATTTTGCCTGTAATGAATGCTCATTCATGTATGACTTGGCAAATCAATCACATTTTCACATAGAAGTTAGTCAATGAGTGTAGGAGCACTCCAGCCAAATTATTTTGCTGAAACGCTTTTCGTTAAAAAGTTATGATATTTTGAAAAGGGGGGAGTTGCTGTTTTGGTTGTGTTTACATTGGTGTCGTAGTAGTTATGATATAGGAATAAATTTGATGACTTAAGCTCGATACCAGTATAAGAAGAATATTAATTTATGATGGTGTGCGTATTTCTCTCCATAACATTTGTAAGTTACATCGCTATTTGCCTATTACAATTTATCTCTAAATCAATACGAATGTGAACATCAAATTCCATAACATGCTATACACATAAATTACATAATTGGCCGAAATGTTGCAGCCAAACCTACCCTCATGTATAATTTAATTTTCTAAATTAATAGGAAATAAGTGTACATTTTAGTTTGAACCTGAAGTAAATGTAGCGCTAAAGGCTGGTTTTACATGTATTATTTAGAAATGTATACTTATAATTTTATTACATAAACTGATAAAGAAGAAACTTTTAAGATTACTGTGGAGTCGGTTATACATTCTTTTTGATCATGCCAAATACTTCATCTAGAAATATAAAACTGCAAGCTGTTAAATATACTTATAAAGAAGAAACTTTTTAGAGTACATGGAATCAGTTGTACATTATTTTTGATAATCATGCAAAATATTTCATCGAAAAAATATACAACTGCAATCTGTCAGTTTAAATTATGGATATATTAATATTTTTGGTTATTTTTTTCTTTGCTTGTAACCACTGATGTTTTTATCATGCAGTGCAATTATTTTGTTGCTGTTTTATATATATATTTTTATTTAAACGAAGACAACTAGTTCAATGGATTAGGACCTATCAATTTACACCGATGTTAACAAGCATGAAACATAGTAGCGTAGACTGACAAGACAAATAAGATACAAATTGACATCAACACCCAGAAGCTATTACAGTTATAACATACTCTCGTGAAACATTTCTGTCACGGTTTATTATATGAAGTCTTTTCGCGAAAGTGCACTGGGGAAATGAAGGTAAATCGATAAATCTCGCGGAGAGAGGAATTAGAACATCTCCGATTCAATTCGCTGAGACGTACAAACATGGCGTCAATGACAGTCACTGACAAATTAACGTGACAAAATGATGACCCATCGATTCGGATTGTTACACGCTCGTGTTAAGGTGCGTTAAAGGCGTATTATTTGTGCGGAAGCTCTGGGTCATGGTAATGATTATAGTATTAATTAAAGCTTTAACTATCAATAGACAAGACATATATTTATAATAACATTATCAATATAATATTACCACTTCTTATCTTAAGTAAAGTTTATGTCATTTTAATACCTCCATTTTGGTTTCAATTACTGTTACGCGGTGATATATAATTGCCATTAAGATACATTTTATTTAATGAAAATAACGGGGTCTCGCCTATTTTTTGTTAGGTTATACGAAAAGTTTAATGTGTACGACAAATCGTCTATTGTTTGGTGTTGCGATAATAGATATGCTTTGTGCGTTAATTGTGTTTTAAACATGGCCCTAACATAATAGTATATCGATGGCAGACAGGTTACCCTGGAAAAAATACTATATTAATCAATGAATACATCAATACATCAATCAATCAATCAATAAATAAATAAATAAATAAATACATGAATAAATAAATAAATAAATAAATATATATATAAATGGTGAGATAAAATGAAATCCTATAACTTTCATGTATATATACGATGTCAGCTCTGTTTTAAAGTTGTTGGAGTTCCATTGCTCTATTTTTGACGAAATGTACAACACAACCCAAATGTCACTGAAACTGACATTTGCAAGGGTTGATACATGATCTCACTTCCAAATGTTAAAAAATTCAACCATTTGGGCTGGCTCAAATCAGGATTTTTTTTTTTTGTAATTAGTATCATTTTCATGTTCGAGACTTGTCCTATCAAACAAGAATGTATATTGCAGGCGACAAGTGTTCAGAATTTGATGGACAGATTCCATCTCTAGGGTTTTGCTCGAACAAATGTCTACATTTTTGACGACTAGGTCTTACGTTTACTCTTTAATATAGTCTGTCTGTATCCCGTTGACTCAATGCGATACATATCTATCAATCAAAACTCTAGACTGACGTCATTGAAAACTTTATACGTGCAATAGATATATTGATTTATTGACTGAAGGATAGATAGACAAGAAAACAACATATATAAAAACTGAGCGGAGATATTATGTATTGTCACGACTACGTATTTATAAGTGGTATTATTATTACTATTTATTATTATTATTATTATTATTATTATTGTTATTATTATTATTATTATTATTATTATTATTATTATTATTATTATTATTATTATTATTATTACTATTATTATCATCATTATTATCATCATCATTATCATCATCACTACTATTGTCCTCATCAACAGTAGTAGTAGAAGTAGTGGTATATAATGGCGGCAGTAGCAGTAGCAACTACAACAGCAGCAGCAGCAGCATGCAGCACTAGCAGTAGTAGATATAAAAACACTTGGAGGAGGAGGATCAGGGGAGAGAAGGAATAGCAGAAAGATCATTGTGAGAAAAAAACCCCACAGGAATATCATTAAAAGGCAGCAATGACAGTTTAAAAAATGTGAGCAACATAATCCTCCATGCTCTAAGTGTCCTTGATAAGGTCTACAATGACTGGAAGACTTGAAACAAAATGTACGTCAAAATGATCATTTCGTTCTTTTAAAGAGTGAAAATCTACCATTACCCTGTTTTATCTTATCCATTTCCAGAATACTGGTGTTATAGATCTAGACTACCTCATACTCCACCGGAGAAATAAGTCACACGCGATGTTTATCCATGCATAGCTTGCCATAGCGTTCCAAACTTTTGTATTCTAGGATGCAATTTGGTCCATTTTGTCCTATTATGTAGCTCAGATATCAAAGTTTGATTTGTTTTTTAACCCGTTGGCTACGGGAACCGGATGTGCCCTGTGTTAACTCTACGGGATTTTCAAAATCTCGGAAGTAACGGGTTAATTGAAGCTCCACAACGTTAAACTGTGTCTTTAATGTACCTTCACACCTGTTTCACAAGAAAATGTTTATCTGTCCAAATCGACAATGTATCCTGTCTTCCTTGTCTCTCCGCCATATTAACATTTCTAAATGACATTCTCATCTCTCACACAAACATTATCAGGTTCGATGATTCCATTTAAAACCTTGAATAAATAGACATCTAAAGGTTATATTTTTTCATGTCTGGAACAAGCTCAAGGAAAAGTACTTCCATTAAATAATCGTTGTATTTGCGTCTTAGCGTATACTTTGCTTAATGAAACCGAAATCTTCTTTTCCTCGTAAGTAATTTCCAAATGTCACTCCTTCTTTTAAAGGCGGAGTATCTCTTTTGTAGCCCTATAGAGCCACAACAAAACATTACTTTTGCAATAAAGATTTATGTGAAATTCGAAAATCTTGAATTTGGAAAAAAAATTACGCGCTGTTAGCCTGTGTGTATATAATATGCAAATATACGTTAACATATTTCTATTTTATTTCCTCCACCCTCATTTCTTGAAACATTTTGTAAGTCGAATATAGGTATCGCACATTAACCGTAAAATATTTCGTAAAACGCACTTGAGTTTGGTCGCACGCCTGTCACAAAGGAAAGAGCTAATACTACAAAAATTATTACAACATTAATTTTGTCAGGATGGTTATGTTCGGAGGTAGATTTCCTAGAGGGAATTTTCCTGGTGAGGTAGTTTTCCGAGTGGAAATTGCCCAAATACGGTTTTACATTACTCACGGACCTCAAAACCAGACGGCCTGTGCTGAAAGTATACATGACTTGTCTTGTCACGATTTGGCAGATTTTAGAAGCTTTTTTGGGGGGGGGTTGGGGGGGGGCATGTTACGTGTATGTTTATTTGGCCCAAGTAAGTAGCTGGTCATTGCACAGACTATACTTCTCATTACATCATATCAAACCAGAATGTGATAACGCTTGTACCCTAACCCTTTTTAAACTAGCAACATGCAAAGAACATGGAGTGTAAGTAGACATAACTACATAGCATTACATACAAAACGGTGAGGTATGGTGTTTCACATTGCAATTTTGCTGATGTTTCGCAAATTGCTATCTCTCCTCATGGCCCATGCTCCCCTCAACGTAGACGTCATGATAGACACCGCATAACTGCCATGTGAATCGTTGACCACACATTCCTTCATTTCAAAGAAGCAGTAATTTTCCAATTATGTTCTTATAACACCAATAATCGCCTCTAAGAATTTACCCCGGCGCGCCCCTGTTGAAATGCAGTCATTCTCTAAGACGGGTGAGATGAAAAGTTCATCCTTAATCAGCAACGGTCACTTAACAGAAGAAGAACCCAGTGCTTTTCGCCTCGACACGATTAAATTTCTACGACCTTTCTTGATTGCGCATGTTGTTTCAATAGCAGAATGTGTTATCAAGATAACTCCATTCCACGCCTTCTGTCTGTTCCGTTTCGGGTTTTTTTAAGTTTTTCACTAGCGTAATGTTTACGTATGTGCGAGTATTGTATGTACCTACTACACAGACTCAATTTACTTTTAATTTTTAAAGTGACTATTTTCTTCTTCTTTTTGGCACAATTGTTCATTGACAGTACACTATGAATTAAAAGTTTGCGAAGCTGTCTGGAAGCCTAATTTGAGTCGATAATTGTTTGTTTTGTGTTACGGCCCATGTTTTCTTCAATCTATCGATAAGAGCTTATGGGCATGATGCTTATAGTGTTATCTTATACAAAGTCAATACTTAGAGCACAACGCGTGGCGAAATAGAAGCAGCAGTAGTAATTATTCAGTAGTTATTGTTAGTGGTGTTATGTTAATGGAACGTTCAGCGATGCCACACATTTTGACTTTTGTGTTATGTAATCTGCTTCTCTACTATAGTATGATTGAAACATGGAAGCAATGGTTCATTAACCTTAGAAGTAGAACATACAGATATCAACTAGAGGGAGAGATGGCCTCTTTCTACAATTGCTTTTGAGTGCAGGGTGCCAGCATTCTTTTAAGATACGTTTACAGATGCTTTGTATAAGCAGACTGGGGAGAGAAATACAAAATACCATCTATTTTACTCCCTGGAGTACCTATATAAAACAACAAACAAAGTAGCTCACCCCCCCCTTCAAATGCCATAACTTTTTCGAAACGAGTTTGATGAAATAACTTGGGCAGGAGTGTTTCTGCACTCATTGACTAATTTTCTGTGTTAAAATGTTATTGATCCGTCAATCATGCATGAGTGTCAGATATTAAAGGTAAAATGTCAATTTTCAAATTCACAGGGGTCTTTTGTGGGATTTGTGAGACAGGATTTTGACAAATTTTGTTCTGGTGGAATGATCAAACGCTATTTATGTTAATCATTTATCGTTTGACCCCTTACACCTCCCCGACACTGTTCACATATTTACGTTCAGCGAGCTCAAATTAAAATAAAAATTCTTTTCCTAAGTGTGAAACTGTAAAAAATCCAGTACGTTTGTTGACAATATTTAAGTCGGATATTTTCAGCAAAATTTATCTTCACATGTTTGTAAGAATATGAGTGTTGTAACCATGTCACCGTTCAGTGAGCACTTTATAGATAAAGCTTAAAATGCTATATTTACTGTATTTTAGCAAACGAACTGACTCCTGTGACTTTTAAAAAGTGACAATTTTGCTGTAATGAATGCTCATTCATGTATGACTTGGCAAATCAATCACATTTTCACATAGAAGTTAGTCAATGAGTGTAGGAGCACTCAGCCAAATTATTTTGCTGAAACGCTTTCGTTAAAAGTTATGATATTTTGAAAAGGGGGGAGTTGCTGTTTTGTGTGTTTACATTGGTGTCGTAGTAGTTTTGATATAGAATAATTGATGACTTAAGCCTCGATACCAGTATAGAAGAATATTAATTTATGATGGTGTGCGGATTTCTCTCCATAACATTTGTAAGTTACATCGCTATTTGCTATTACAATTTATCTCTAAATCAATACGAATGTGAACATCAAATTCCATAATGCATACACATAAATTACATAATTGGCCGAAATGTTGCAGCCAAACCTCCCTCATGTATAATTTAATTTTCTAAATTAATAGGAAATAAGTGTACCTTTTAGTTTGAACGAAGTAAATGTAGCGCTAAAGGCTGGTTTTTAATGTATTATTTAGAAAGTTACTTATAATTTATTACATAAACTGATAAAGAAGAAACTTTTAAGATTACTGTGGAGTCGGTTATACATCTTTTTTGATCATGCCAAATACTTCATCTAGAAATATAAAACTGCAAGCTGTTAAATATACTTATAAAGGAAAAACTTTTTAGAGTACATGGAATCAGTTGTACATTATTTTTGATAATCATGCAAAATATTTCATCGAAAAATATACAACTGCAATCTGTCAGTTTAAATTATGGATATATTATATTTTTGGTTATTTTTTCTTTGCTTGTAACCAATTGTTTTTATCATGCAGTGCAATATTTTGTTGCTGTTTTATATATATATTTTTATTTAAACGAAGACAACTAGTTCAATGGATTAGGACCTATCATTTACACCGATGTTAACAACATGAAACATAGTAGCGTAGACTGACAAGACAAATAAGATACAAATTGACATCAACACCCAGAAGCTATTACAGTTATAACATACTCTCGTGAAACATTTCTGTCACGGTTTTATATTGAAGTCTTTTCGCGAAAGTGCACTGGGGAAATGAAGGTAAATCGATAATCTCGCGGAGAGAGGAATTAAGACATCTCCGATTCAATTCGCTGAGACGTACAAACATGGCGTCAATGACAGTCACTGACAAATTAACGTGACAAAATGATGACCCATCGATTCGGATTGTTACACGCTCGTGTTAAGGTGCGTTAAGGCGTATTATTTGTGCGGAAGCTCTGGTCATGGTAATGATTATAGTATTAATTAAAGCTTTAACTATCAATAGACAAGACATATATTATAATAACATTATCAATATAATATTACCACTTCTTATCTTAAGTAAAGTTTATTCATTTTTAATCCTATTTGGTTTCTTACTGTTACGCGGTGATATATAATTGCAATTAAGATACATTTTATTTAATGAAAATAACGGGGTCTCGCCTATTTTTTTGTTAGGTTATACGAAAAGTTTAATGTGTACGACAATCGTCTATTGTTTGGTGTTGCGTAATAGATATTGCTTTGTGCGTTAATTGTGTTTTAAACATGGCCCTATACATAATAGTATATCGATGGCAGACAGGCCCTGGAAAATACTATATTAATCAATGAATACATCAATACATCATCAATCAATAAATAATAAATAAATAAATAAATAATACATGAATAAATAAATAATAAATAAATAATATATAAATGGTGAGATAAAATGAAATCCTATAACTTTCTGTATTAATACGTAGTCAGCTTTGTTTTAAGTTGTGGAGTTCCATTGCTTCTATTTTGACGAAATGTACAACACAACCAAATGTCACTGAAACTGACATTTGCAAGGGTTGTATCATGATCTCACTTTCAAATGTTAAAAAATTCAACCATTTGGCTGGCTCAAATCAGGATTTTTTTTTTTTTGTAATTAGTATCATTTTCATGTTCGAGACTTGTCCTATCAAACAAGAATGTATATTGCAGGCGACAGTGTTCAGATTTGATGGACAGATTCCATCTCTAGGGTTTGCTCGAACAAATGTCTACATTTTTGACGACTAGGTCTTACGTTTACTCTTTATATAGTCTGTCTGTATCCCGTTGATCAATGCGATATCATTTCTATCAATCAAACTCTAGACTGACGTCATTGAAAACTTTATACGTGCAATAGATATATTGATTTATTGACTGAAGGATAGTAGACAAGAAAACAACATATAAAAACTGAGGGAGATATATGTATTGTCACGACTACGTATTTATAAGGTAGTGTATTATTATTATTACTATTTATTATATTATTATTATTATTATTATTATTTATTATTATTATTATTATTATTATTATTATTATTATTATTATTTTTATTATTATATTATTACTATTATTATCATCATTATTTTATCATCATATTATTTCATCATACTATTGTCCTCATCAACAGTAGTAGTAGAATGTATGGGTATATAATGGCGGCAGTAGCAGTAGCAACTACAACAGACAGCAGCAGCAGCATGCAGCACTAGCAGTAGTAGATATAAAAACACTTGTGAGGAGGAGGATCAGGGAGAGAAGGAATAGCAGAAAGATCATTGTGAGAAAAAAAACCACAGGAATATATTAAAAAGCAGCAATGACAGTTTAAAAATGTGAGCACATAATCTCCATGCTCTAAGTGTCGTCTTGATGAAGGTCTACAATGTATACATGGGAAGTACTTGAACAATGTAC
>JZLH01S0039655.1:78860-91013 GCA_001188425.1 Eucidaris tribuloides
CGTACACCATTACACAATTTCCCATCAGGCTATACGGGGAACTACAAGCAGTATGTTTTTGTCGTCCATTTTTCGAGGTTGTACAAATAAAAAAACCAGTTGCTTTCAAATACAAGCAATCATCATAAACTTAATTGTCATTCCACAGATTTGACCTGGCTGATTTATTTTCTTGACAGCTTAAACTGTTTATCAATTTTGGCACTAACTACAAAAGTTATTGTACATAATTACACAAATCACTGTTAAGTTATATGGGGAACCGCAAGTCGTTGTTATATTTTTAGTTGTTTTTGTTGTCGTTGTTGTTGTTTTTTTTTTCAGCATGAGACACACAACAAACGACTGCACTGTTTCACTAATACACCCAATCATAGATAACAAATTGTCATGTCCATGTTCATTTGGCACTGATCCATACGATAACTTACAGGTCAAAAGGGTTGAACGTGTAATCATCGGAAATCACTTAGTTGGGGGTACTGTTGAATAAATGCATGGAAGTGATGTGTAGCTTCGGAGCTCTCTCGTGATCGATTGTGAATAAAATGGGGCTCAATCGCCCGCCTTCACGACATCACATCACATAAATCGATGGCAAGAATTCGTTTCTCCTCATTTGGATGTGTCCTACTTCTTACTTTTTGACCTATTCCGTCGCAAAATGGCTGCTATGCGACAAGTTCCGATTCCATTATATCTATCTCAATAACACGAAGCTTGCGTGATCGATCCCCCTCCCCACCACCACCACCACGTGCGCGCACACACACAAGTGACACAAACACATAAACACGCAAACACACACACACACAATCACACACGCACAGACATAGACACATTCACACACAATCACCCACACCCACCCACACAGGGGCTTGTTTGAGTCCTTATCACATAAAATCTGCGATCTCTATTTTTTTCATAAGATGTCATAGGCACTACGTGAAATTGTCAAATTGTTGTATCTGACCTCCGTGATATTGTTTGCATGGACGGCGAACTTAAGACAGTTATGCTGTCACCAGCAAAATATGTACAAACAAATACATGTATCGGCATATGAATTAATGTCATGAGGACAACATTTAATAACACTTCAGTCTACGGGGAAAACTGGAATGTTAATTGATTTTCACTTTATAAAATCACATTATGATCGCTTTGAACTGCGATTTGTTAAGGGCTTAAGTCGTAGATTTTGTTATATACACTAGGAGCATGAAGGATCATGTAGCTCAGATTTTTTTTCTTCAAAAAACTGTAAATATTGTTCAAAGATGACTTTAATAAGGCTACATAGAGGGGCCTGGCGTTTCAAGAACCGGATTTGAAATCGCGTAGTTGCATTTGCTCGAGGGACATGAGTCAAAGTTATCCAAGTCATATCGTACAACGTTGCCACGACAGTCGCATAAAACCCAGGCGATTGTCGGAAGACAAAAGAGATCGTCGACAGACCTGCGATGTCGTATGCCAATCGGGTGATTACTTTTTACCCGTAAATACCCCTTCAGTGTCAATCACAATTCACCAGTATGAACAGTGACGTGGAATATACGGCGACATGTTGATTTTTATAGTGTGGAACTCTAATGTCTTTCTCGCAGAGCCACGACGTATAGCACGATCGTCCATTCAATCCGACGCCAAATTTTCGCAAATCAACGACAATGCCTGTCACATTTCCGCAGTATATAATTGACACCATGGTAATTATAATTTCCTAAAATAACTTCGCATCCTTGAGATGCCCGTTAATCCTAAAATCGTCACAAGTTTGACACCTTAGCAGCTCGTTTATTTCAATTAAGCTACACGATTTTCCTCAATAAGGGAGTAAAGGTGGCTGTACAGTAAACACTTACCATTCTGATTATTCATAGGTGTGAGATATAATATGTATAAAATGGTCAGATGGTCAACAGCAGTAATAGCCTGCAGACCTATGACAGTAAACCGAGGTGGACAAAGCAAAAGACGGAGGGACAAACTAAGCAGATACTGAGAAATGATAAATTGGTCCATCAAAGCTGGAGATAAATTGATGTGGCGTAAACATGCTGAGGCCTTCGTCCAGCAGGGGACTGAAAATGGCCGATGTAGATGATATACGAATTTGTAATGAAATATTAGGTAATGTGTGTGTGTGTGTGTTGCTGTGTCGTGTGTGTGTGTGTGTGTGTGTGTGTGTGTGTGGTTGTCTGTGTGGTGTGTGTGTGGTGTGTGTGTGTGTGTGTGTGTGTGTGTGTGTGGTGAATGGTGTGTGATGTCGTGTATGGTGTGTGTGTAGTGTTGTGTGTGTGTGTGGTGTACCGTGCTGTGTGCGGTTTCATATCTCTGCATCCTGTTGTGCTTGTGGGTATCGTCTGTGTATGGTTAGTGTCGTGCGGGGTAGCGCCTGCTGTGTGGTGTTTGTGTATGTCTTGGTCCAGCGCGTGATTGTGAGTGTGTGTGTATGTGTTGTGTAGTGGAGTGTGTATGTGTGTATGTGTGTTGTATGTGTTTATTTATGTGTTTGTGTGTGTGTTGTGTGTGGTGTTGTTGTGTGTGTGTGTGTGTGTGTGTGTGTGTGTGTGTGTGTGTTTGTGTGTGTGTGTGCTGGTGTGTTGTGTGTGTGTGTGTTGTGCTGTGTGGTGTGTGTGTGTGTTGTGGTGGTGGTTTTTAGGATGTTTGTCGTGTGTTTGTGTTTTGGGTGATGTTGATGTGTGAGTTGTGTGACGTGTGATGGGTGGAGGACATTGAGAGTATTGCACGGCGGTAGGCTAGATGTTGTTTTGGGGGAGGTTAAGGCATGTGTTGTGTTTGTGGTTTTTTATGTTTTAATGGATTCATTTAAAAAATTCTATGTTTAGTTTGTAATCATGCGTTCCCTAATAATTATTAACAATATTTTGTAACTTTCTTGAAATAAACTGTCAACAAGCTTTGTGGCTTTTTACCATGTCCATATGATGTGTAATAGTTATTTTTCAAATGCGAAGATGTGAAATTGTGTGTATTTGTTTTGTTTTTGTTTTATTTGTTATTGCTCAGTATATGGAATCAAGATAAAAATTCACTGAAAAAGTGTGTGTGTGTGTGTGTGTGTGTGTGTGTGGTGTGTGTGTGTGTGTGTATGTGTTATGTGTGTGTGTGTATGTGTGTATGTGTGTGTGTGTGTTGTGTGTGTGTGGTGTGTGTGTGTGTGTGTGTGTGTGTGTGTGTGTGTGTGTGTGTGTGTGTGGTGTGTTGTGTGTGTGTGTGTGTGTGTGTGGTGTGTTGTGTATTTTATACCTGTAATTGCTAGTGCAACGATACACGGGCCTATGACCAAAACAACTATAGTGTGCAGAAATAATAGTAGTACCAAAAACAAAAAGAAACTGTATCTAAACATCTTTAAAAACAAGCAAAATCCTCTGAATTTATTCGGAGTATCCGTCATGCCCCCTCCGTTTTATTTTACACAGGTCCCACTCATTTAAATCTCAGGAAAATCACATTTTTGTAATCTTCGTTACAACTTTAGTAGAATTTCCAGCAAAACTTTGAAAAGTAGGTGTTAAGTACCACCTAACATTTCCGTCATTCATGCCAAGAAAAAAAAACTTGTTAGTATTAACGATTTACACACATATCTTCCTGTATAACGACAGACACACAAATATCCATTTAAGAACAGACGCTCAATTGATATCTGCACCAACTGAAGCATTTCTTCTTTGATTAAAAAAACATGTCAGCACATCAACAGGATGGCCTTATCACAAAAGTGATATAATACGCAATAAAAATGTGTGGTTGTTCCTGTAAAGTAATCCCACTCTTTGTAAATGTACTGGCAATATACACACACAAACAGATACATCACACTTGTTTGTGACCTCGCATATCTTAGTACAATTATGTACACAGATAATTAGGCCTACACACGATAACTATAAACTATACAGTGCTTTACAATGTGACAAACTATACCTTAATCCGTATATCCAAGGAGTTATTAGGCGAGCTATATCCCTGACCAAAATTATGCTGCATTGTTTGGGAAAAGGATACGAGTAAATTTGAGGTGTATTTGTTAACTTCTGTTTGTCTTTTTGTTATTGATCTGTGTATTTCGAGGGGAAATGGCTGTGTTATTAGATTGCACACTGGAAAGCATGTTGAAATGAAACATTGATGTTAAGAAAGTTATAGTAAAGATGTGTTTAGAAAATGTAAGTTTAGATTATTATTACTTGTTGGACACCGATTTTTATTAATTTGACCTACAACGTTTAGCCTCTAAACATGTTTACAAAGTGATACCACGAAAGTGTTTAGAAAGGCGTTTAGTGATTAAGCACCTTTGTTACAGTGTATATGACATGTATTACGTTTTACTTTACACATGACAACGTTACATTTTAATGTGTTATATGTGACTTTGTTTGGGCATTAAACGAGTTACAACAATAACTATAGTTTAAAATCCATTTTTTTCGCAGAAACTACGTATTCCAAAATGACAAACGATTGTGTGTAATTTGTGTGTAACTTCACTTCCATGTAAAACACGTTTGTCACATACTTCATCTGCTAAAGAATGACAGTATATGGTTAATCATTGTAAGCAATATACACACGTGAGCGCAGACATTTTGTGAACGCATGAGTAGTCGTTTCATGTGCCCTTGGTTTTCAAAATAAAGAAAGGGATTAAAACAGTAATCAATATCTGAACATTAGTTGTATAGCAATGAGAAACGCTCCTAATCCCGGGGTTTCGGTAACACTGATTAACTGTCTCTGAATACTCTGCAACAGTTTATGTCATCTGGCTATTGAGCGTAATGAGCAGTCATTTCACCCCATCGGAACGACTGGCTTGTAAAAAAAAATCCCAGCACATTAAACACAATACGACAAAGCCATCAGGAAAACATATTGGATGAATGTTAAAGTGTTATATTGTTAAAGGCCACAGTCCCAGTATACACAGTGACCAGTATACATGAATGTGTAGATTTTGTAAACAAGAAGTCATAAATTTATGGGTTTATATTCATTCACGGTCAACCATTTAAAAATCCCACTGAACAATGATGTTGTATTGCATTGAGACCAAGAAGTTAAGCCGAACGTACGATTTCAAATTTAAGACCTCTAAATTAAATTTTAACTTACGTACGTCGTTCTTGAATATACTGTAGGGACTCTGTATACCCGCTAGTCTTCCTTGATATTTAAGTATCATCCTTCAAAACTCATGCATATAAAACATTGGCATAATGAACAAAAACTTTTGGGATGGCACTAATGGTAATGTCTTTTTGGAAGAAATGACGAATAATTTACTTAATTCTTGAATAAGGACTACGTCCAATCATACTATTTGCCTTTAACCCCTTGGGCTGCATGCTATACAGTATCATTGTTCATAGAGAAACAAAGTGATTTCACGTGGTAGACCGTAAAGGGAATACAAACCCATAAAAGCACGGCATATTTACTTTATTCATTTATAATGGTCAAAAAGGAGTATTTTATGGGATCATGGTATTACACAATATAACACTTTCACTTATCCAATGTTTCCTGAAAAGTGTATCCTATTTTCTGGGCTTCTGTAGAAGCCCTTCGTGTCGGAGTGTGCATTGTGCAATGTATTGGGGCTCTGTACAAAACTGTCGGTCCCAAGCGGTTAATATAAAAATCTTAGTACCACCAGATAATCTTCGCAGAATGCTTGCCCATTAATGTCTTTTGAAAGCTTCGTTATTGTTCGTTTAGTTGTAATCGTATTATGTACTTCGTCTTGTTTTCGTCTGGAGTGTAACCTTAATAGGGTCAATGGCCTCTGCTACCTGCACTGAACTCGAATTCAAGTGATTTCTGTTGCACCAGAAAAGGTGCACATAAAGCTTCTTGTCTAAACATTCAACTGGCTATGCACTTATAAAACCGATGTCTGTGATTAGCAGATTTCAGAAATACGATAAAAGGACTGCTATATTATATATTATTCATTAATCATAACGTTCTCCTACATAGTAGTTATAATAATAATAATAACAATAATAATAATAATAATAATAATAATAATAATAATAATAATAATAATAATAATAATAATAATAATAATAATAATAATAATAATAATATAGTAAGAAAATAAAAAACCCATTTAATTGTGAAGTATCGATAAACCAATTGTTTTATAATGTTTTAGACGAAATCACTTGACAATATATTAACATGATAAAATTGGTATTTCTCTTACTCACCTGAAATGTTTTCCGGCGAGGTACCCCGTTCACGATAATGTACTCTATGCGTTGTTTTTATGAACCGTGTACGTCGAAAGCAAGCATGCAGGTGAACAAACATAAGTCTGTCTCGTTGTGACAATCGTGTAAAACTAAGCGATTAACATACATTCCGACAATATCAGCCTTCTATATTCCGTACTTTAAAGTTCAGTTTCCAAGGATTGGGTCGTTATTTACGTTCGGAGATCCAGAGCGGGACCCTTGCACAAAAGTACACCTGTAAGTCAAATTGCGTGAATTCGAACCAACTGCGCTTTACCTTTTCCAATCAGATCATCGGATCTGGATATTCAGTATCGGTTAGTTCCGATCGCTTTTGTCCTAATTAAAAGCACGGATCTCTTGACAGGTGTGTTGGAGCTCCGCCAATATCGGATATAGCAGTCCGCAATACCATGTGAGGGATGCGAACTGACAGTGCCCGCGGCGCCCCAGCTTAATCAGTGATCATAGAACTCTGAAACGCCGATGTTCCGCGGACCTACCGTGGACGGGACCGCATTATCAATACAAAACATCAAACTTTCACCGAAACGCGCGTACGTCACAACTCCACGGCATAATACTAAAAATGTCTTATCACCATTATCATTATCACCGTCATAATCACCATGCCCCGGTATACAATGACTAAAGGTCTTCCACAAAGGATATAGGTGACAGCTCTCTTTCTCAACTAATTTGCATAATATCGATCTTCTGCGCATCACTCTACAGTTCGTTGGTTTGTCGATAGCTCGCGGGCTGATATCCGCCAAATTGTGACCGAACGAACGTGCTACCTGGCTCTCCCGTCACGCGTAGGTGCACCAACGAGAGACGGAGTGTCGAGGAAGAGCAAGGACAATATTGGGAGGGGGGGGGGGCTTCGTCCCGGAATCTCAGTTTCCATTTTCAACCAAAACAATCCTGGCCTACTTATCGCGTTCCCTGATGACGACATCAAAGGAAAGCGGGGGAAAGACTTAACCTACCACCTTTGCAGGAAGGTAATGATGGATAATGAACTCAAACACAGTGGTACCTGCCGATGAGCTTGTTAATTTCGATTGACCGATATATTTTGATCCAGTATCAGTGTCTATTTTGAAGGTGACACTTCGATGTTATTTTTGAACGATTGAGACAAGGGCAGTCGAAGTGGGGATACAATTTAATTTGCCGACTTTGATGAGTACAGCTACACGTCAGTAATAACAAAATTTAATGTCCTTTAGAATTAAAGTGGATGTTCCATACATGAATTTTAAAGCAATGCCAATGACGTGTGGCAATGTACAAAACTGAGGTGACGAAAAGTAACAAACGACTGTTGAACAATCTCAGAAACATTAACAGGGATCTGAAATGCCAATTTGTTTTGTTTGTTTTTTCTAAGAAAATTTGCAAAATTTACATCCGTGATACAACAAAGTCATCACATTTATGGGTGCAAATTTTTAGATTTTTGTATCATTGCAGAAATTTGCACGACCCTCTTAGTACAAAAGTCAGAATGTAAGCATATGTACTTCGCATGCGATATTATGATGTCGCATTAAAGTGGTTGAAAGATTAACAATTTATTTAGTTGTTGTGCTGAAACTGGTGCACAAAAGTGTTGGTATTTGTGCGTTGCGCCCCAAAAGGGGTAAAATGTTACTGTATGTACAGTGAAGGGTATAAATGCGTCGTGTCTCAATGGATACGACCCTGGCTCCTCATGCGAAAGATTCCTGGTTCGGGTAAGACACTTCACATTCAGAATATATATATAGATGAATGGAAAACATACATAGATGGCGTAATTTTGTGTATATGACAATCTCTGTATTTTATGGAAGTAATACATGTATCATGTCCTCACTGTACATGCAAAACATAAATTTTAGAGATATAATATGTTAACTTTCATGTATTATATTATTGGAAATTGCCCTTTTCAACATTTTATCTGTCATATCTTATCAATTATGGTATCTATAGCTTATTTGCAAGTATTTTCGGTTTCGTGTTCTTCACTTTTTTTTTATTTGTACAGGTATGTGATTTGGTTTTGTGTGTGTACCCTTAGATGTTTTCATGTCTGTTCGTGTGAAGTTCCATTCTCCATGGACTTTTTTTTCCAAACAAGTAGACAAGAAATAAATTGAATGGTTGAATTGAAGCAGTTTTCTGACTTTCAATGAAGTTCACTTTCCTACAAATAACCGTTTTATTGCTTTGTGGAGAATACACATACATGATAAACATTATTATTTTAACCATAAATGATCTATTCAGTTCAATTCAAAACGGTTTCAAATTGATAACTAAATACTTATTACATTTTTATTCTTGACAGTGATATAGATCGGAATTACAGTGATTTACAACCCTTGTAAATCATGTCGTTTTCATAATACTTATTTTGGCATATCCATAAACAATGCTACATCAAATTCCATACTTATAATGTACAAAATGAATATCATGAACAAAGAATAGAGCCAGTCAAAATTGGATCAAAAGTGTATAGAAAGAGTTGATACAAGCTTCAACGTAATGGTCAACCTTTTAAACAATTTGCTGGGCCATCATGATAACATTATTTAAATCAACATAGAATAAAATGGCAAATTAAACGTGGATACAGAGAGATCTTGCAATGACGGCATAAATTAATTGTAGAACCAGCAAGATTCCAGAATCATGCCTGCCCTAAGATAACATCGATCATTAAAAGCTGTTCTGATGATAAAAATGACTGATCTGGTTCAGTTGAGAATAGTTTCCAAATTGTAATAAGGTATGTATGGCATAATTATTACTGTCGTTGGAATTAAAGTGATGCAAACCTCAAGTAAATAACAAGCTTTCCTAACAAATCTAATGCTCATCCGAGATTCTGAATGATTAATTAAACCCACTTTAGGGTATTTTCAAGTATCATAATGATATATGCATTACATAATTATTAATGACGTGGGTGAATGCATCGGATTTATTTTGATGTAATCACTGACTAGTTACGTGCTTACCCTAAGGGAAAATATCCCTCGAAATCTGTCGAATGGTTCAAATTTCACCCCCAAAATTTAACCCCAGAAATGCCTTTTGGGGTGCAAACTTGTAGAATAACGAGAAAAGAAGACATATTTGCATCAATTTTTTAGTGTCTGCATCCCAAATTACACATTGTCCTTCCACAGAGCGGCAAAATATACCCATTAAATTAACCTTGAACAATTTCGAATGGTGTAAATGCGAATCCTTGTTTGATTGTGAGTGGATATCAAAAATCCAAATCACATAACCACAACTTTTTTCACTAGATTGTAAGCACACACCAATCATCCGAGGTCAACAAAAGCAGATTTGTGGGATTTAGTTGGTTGAATCCCTGTTCACTTTCTAATTCTCAACAAAAAGAGCAATTTGTACAATGAATCTCAATCCATTGGCCACTTGCTATAATCGCATAGGTTAGGTTCGTGGTCTACTGAACGTAACTGTTTCATTTATCGTGTGTGTCTTCTTTTCTTCGTTCAAGTTGTTTACACCGTTTTGCACCGAAGTTCATTCATTCCAGTACACGGCAGAGGGGCACTGAATTGAACTGCATGAAGAAATCCAGGGATCTATTGCACCACGGTTGCCAGTTGGCATTTTTTACGCTAAATAAAATTTGGCGTCTTTATCCCGTTTGGCGTTCAAGAATTCAAAGTGCGTGCTGCCAAATGGATTTTTGGCGTATCACAATGGCATACCTTACCTAAACATCATCAATTGCATACCTAAAAAACTCATTATGAAACCGGATTTTCAGTAAAATGAATGCCACAAGGGTCTAAAACTAGAGGCGCCAAGTGTTTCACGCGCAAAATCTGGCTGGGCGTAAATCGCGGCATCCAAATTTTCTGCCGCGGCAGAGGTTTCAAAGGTGTTATAAATTGATTACAACGTTATTTCTAACTTTATAGAATATGCTACCCATAAAATGTATTAAATGCAAAATTGGCGGGGTTTTTTTTACCGAATTTGGCGCGCAATTTGGCGTTTTGAGAATAGGATAATCTGGCAACCCTGTATTGCATCTTTCACCAGAGAAACACTTCGTTTATTTTACTGCAGAGATTAATCTTATTGTAACATGGCACAGTCCAGGTAAAACAGTTTTTTAATATTATTTTTGCGAAAGACTCTTCTCCAGTTAAAGTTTTATGCAATAAGCCCCAGGAGACGAAATAAGTGGTTTACAGATAGGCTTATATCCTATCATTGTCTGAGAATTGACCCAATCCCTCTATTGTCTGTCTTCTTGCAGAATACAGGGTGGGCTAGACATTTTCTTAACATTTCTTTTTTGATTATGTTGTTGGTGCCGATTCCACCTTTCATTTCCTTACTGAAAGAAGACATAATAACCCACCAAATTATGTGCATGGTATATTAACCTACTTTTAAAGGTTGTTTGTTTATACAGTTCTTGTTTGATTGTATAAAATAAGCTTTCAATTTCACGCCGAGAACAATTTAGGTGTTGTATATTGTATGTAACAAATTGCAAATTAGAGTCGGGGGAGGCAAATACACTATAACGCCTGCGTTCATGCATTCATGTTATCAGGTCTGCCCTGTTATTTTCTTCAACTCTCCTATTCGTGTTAATTCGTGCATGTCACTCGCTTATTTTCGACCCGGCAGAAAATCAATACAACATTCAGAAAGGTTGGCGGTGAAAGACTCAGGGGTTTTCTATGCAGGGAAAACTGGATAACTGCGAAAAGGGGGTAACTTCTTCGGTTGGCTTGTATACCCCTTTCACTTCGTTATTATACAAGCCATTTAAAGACACTCTTTAACATTATGAAAGCCCCCGAAATTGTCAAACTTTGATATCTGACCTACATGATAGTGTTGAAATCGCAAAATAAGCACACACGAATATAAGTTTAGACAGCTACCAGTATGCTGTCAATAGCAAAATATGTACACAGAAATATCCCCTGAATCAATGTCGTGGAGACAATGTTCTATAACTTATTCTTAGCAGTCTGTGGGTAAAATCGAATGGTTGCTTATGATTTACAATCATTTACACTCTTTAAGAACTAAAGGATCGTTTCAAACTGCATTTTTTTATAGTCAGGGTTCCATTTCTTAAACTTTATCAGATACATTAAATGGTTGGGATAGCATGTAGCTCAGATTTTTCAACCTGGAAACGTTGCTAAATGTTGCTTTTAAGTATTTATCTCACTGGGAAGTTGGGGGTTCTATTTCCAAACCGAAAACACACCAATGCCTTCACACTATACCGGCACATTCATGAAGGCGCATATATTAGATCCATTTGGGGTAGACTGGGGGGGGGGACAATTCTTTGCAATTTCATGCCAAATAAAAACTTGCCGACTTTTCCAGTTTAAAAGGGGACCAATAATTATTTACAGGAATTTTATAGATATAGTTGGGTTTATTCAAAATTTGGGCGAAATTAAATTGTCTTGAGAGGTTATATGGGCCGTCATTTCAAATCTAAATCAAGAACACTCCACTGCAGTCCGTATGGTATCAACGACACGATGTTAGTTTGCTTTACTTTGTATGTTGAAATGGGTTGAATGAGCACTCGAACTCAAAAGTTGCGTTAAGCAGCTCAAGCGTGCCCGCAGGGTCCCTTGCGCTAAATAGTGAAGCCCTCCCTCAGCAGTCTGTACGGATATGGCTGCCTTCTCAACCGAATGAATGCCACTTCGTCATTATTGACTTATGATTTATTGCGTTTTTCATCAGTCCATTTAAATCTAACAAAATATTTACTGTCACAGATCACGAAACAACCATACACTGTAAAAAATTTGTTTAGTTTCTAAACACCTAAATAAACACTTTT
>JZLH01S0039666.1:3993-21003 GCA_001188425.1 Eucidaris tribuloides
ACTGGACCCTGGTTTACCAAACTGTCTAAAATGAGTTTTGTAGTGAGCTTTTCAGTGTTGGAAAAACTCTTCTTGTGCAAAATGTTGTATTATGTGGTCATTTACGGTAAAGGCCTTAAAAATTCCAACTTCAACTAATTTAACATCATTTTCACTTGACTTTTTGTCAGTTTGTGTTCAGGTGCAGCACCTGAACCATTACTGTACAACTGTACAGTTAGTTGACTCAAGAGGGCACTACACAAAGTGGTACTTCATTTGTCACTGTCATCACTACATATTCATACATGTAATTTCATTGTTATCTAAATATTTGACCAGTAAGCAGCTATGAATGTAAAGCAAAAATAATATATCATCATGAATATCGCATCTTAAATAGGAAATAACAATAGTGTTACGTGTGTAGGTTTTTTTTTTTCAGGAAGATAGCTGGAATGTTGTTTTTAGCTTAACCAAAAACTGTGTGGCTTTGATGGTAGATTAACCAGTTTTGAAAATAACCTAAATGATGATGACAATAATTATGAGTGCTATGTGTGTGTGTACACAAAAATGTAGTGTAGTGCTTACATCAACTTAGATGTATATCAAAAACAGAAATTAGAGAGAAATCATTTTGGTTTTTAGTTCTTTTTGAAAACATCAAGAGTAGGGCATTCCCTTATTTCAAGTGGAAAATTGAACTAAAGTTTGGCAGCTGAAAGTGAAACACAAAAACATTTTTCACCAATTGATGATATACTTAATGAAATCTTTGGCAGGCTTTTATCTGAGATCAAGTTCTGAAGACAGATAGAAACAGAATGCTGTAAAATTTTGTAAATATATTTATCCTTGGGGCTGTTTTTCCCTGTTGCAAGGGTATGTTTATTTTGCCTTTGGTATCCCCCCCCCCCCCCACAATTACATGAAATCTCCATATCTGCTCCATTTGTCTTTGCTATCTGATCCACCACTTCTTCCAATCAACCATCTGCATCAAATAACCAGTCGTCTTCCTTTCCACCAGTCCATACTCTTGTTTGTGAGATTTTTTAACTTGTTTTAGAACTAAACATTAATTGCTGGAATGCGTAAGAAAATGGAGAAAACACTCATTACAGAACACAATATTTGTACTCCAACACAGGCTTTTCTACTTTGAGAAAGATGGGCCAGTGGTGGACAAGTTTGTATGTTGAAATTGTGTCTTTCATTTCCTTTTTGTGTGTTTTTCTTTTTCAGTGTAAAGTATGGGTCAAACCTTCAGCAGAGCAGTCTTTCCTCTATGGAAATCACATACTGAAATCTGGTCTAGGAAGAATCACAGAAAACACCGAGAAATATCAAGGAGTGGTCATCTATTCAATGAGTGATGTTCCATTAGTAAGTATTGCTGATTAAAGATTATGTTCATAATTTACACATCCCAAAATGAAAGGAAAGGATCTAAAATTATTCACACGTATCTAAACTTCTCACAAGACCATGTGGCAGAACGCAGAAAGGTCAGTTTAGTGAAAATAATAAGAAAGAGTTCAATTAAAAACTCAATTTGAATAAAAAGTCAAATAATATGAGTTACGAAAATGTTAAAGTTTTTTTTAACTTGTTCTCATTTCTTTACATGTATTTCTGCGTCAATTGTGTTCACACTTAGTACAAATGATCCTTGGGTAATACCATATGTGTGTTGATGAGGATAATGAGGTCAAAAGGTCAAATGATACTTTCTCTCATTTCTTTTTTTTTGGCATCAATTTTGTTCAAACTTGGAACAAATGGGAACAAATGATCATTGGATATTGTCACATATATGATAGGGCCTACTGCAAAGGTTACATCAAAGGTCATCTAATGGTCAAAAGGTCATATTGCATGTTTTATTGATTGCGAAATCAGGTGAGACTCATGCTTCATGAACCACCTTGGTAATTGAAACTGTGTGAACGCTTTGTGTCTATTTTTAACCCGTTGGAGACTAAGTACAAGTTAATATAAAATAATAATAAAATATGTGTTACAGTGAAATCAAATCGTCTCCAATGGGTTAAGAAGGTGCTAAATAACTAATGCCGGGGTGGATCCAGAAATTTAAAAAAGGGGTGATAGAATTTGATGAAAAAAAGGGGGCTGGGATGATTAACTCCCCAGTCCCGCCTTCCTGGATCCACCCTTGCTATTAGTTATTATCATTATTTTGAAAAAAAAAAAATGAATTGGAAAAGTGTAAAGTGTCCTGTTTCACCATTTTCCCCTTTCATTCTTCATTTTCCTCCAGGGCTTTGGTGTCGCTGCAAAATCAACTCAGGAGTGTCGTCATGCCGACCCCATGGGCATCGTGGTCTTCCATCAGTCCGACATAGGAGAATATCTCAGGAATGAAGACACGCTATTATAGAGGATTGCAAACTCTGTCACTTTAACCAGGAACTTTGGAACTGTTTGACATTTGAAATGAGGACACTCCATTATAGATAGCAAACTCTGTCACTTTTACTGGGAACTTTTGATCTTCCACCAGGTGGACATAGGAGAGGAGTGAGGACACTTTAGTATATAAAGAGGATTGCAAACTCTGTCAGATTAACTGTAACCTGGTGATCTGTGACGGATGTAGCATTACGGGGATACTTGTATTCTCTTTAAAGGAGAAGACAGTTTCATCGGACGTTCATGCTGTTTCAGGGAATCCAAAACATATTTGAAATTCAGCAGCGAAATTATAATCAGATTTGGTTGAAGGAAATAGCAGGATTGGAGAAGTCCCTAGTTTGGGCTAAAACTACTCTAAAATCAATGTTCAAAGCTTCTACAGTCTATATTTCATGGCCCATGTTTATTACTTTTTAAATAATAACCATCAGTACTCATTGTGACAGGCAAATTTGTTGTGTATAGCTTTGTATGGAATCAATTTCTATCAGGCCACCAGATTAAAGGTAAATGACATGATTGGGGGTAGTTTACAACTTGGGCTGAAACTACTCTAGAATCAAGTAAACTATGCAAGGATTCTCCTGTGAAAATCTTGTAGTCAAACGTTGACTCATTCTAAAATAAACAACATCAATATCACTCATAGCACGAAAACCTGCTGTGTGGCTCTCTATGTGGCTTATTTTTATCGTCCCCAGATAAATTAAGATACTCCTATGTTTATGCTTAATTCTCCTTAAGTAAACAAATTACAGACAAATCCTCCCTGCTAGTGTATAGTTGGTGTATATTTCAACTCATTTGGTTCTTGAGGCATTTTCAAGTGTTCCCAATCATGTCACTAACCTTTAATTCAATAGGGGTAAATGAATGCTTGTTTCTCCATATGTAACCAAATTCAAAGTAAATTCTTCCAGTCAGGAGATACACTCAAGCTGGTGTTTACATGGTGTACATGGACTGACAAGTCCATGGTTTCAACCTGTTTGGTTCTTGAGGCATTGTCCTCCCAATCATGTAATTGCCCCATAAGGCATTCAGGAGATACAAGTTTGTTTTTTTCAAAAATTTGAATAAATCTACATGTTGCCCTCTATATGCAATTTCTGCATTGGTCGCATATCATTTCAGATCAACTCCCCGTTGACTTTGAATGTTACAAATTTTCATAAATTTTCATTTTATGTGAGAGCAACAAAGCAGTTGACCAAGCACCATGCAAATGGCACGCAGATTTATTTTATCCCCACATACCTAAGAAACAAAAATAGTAAATTTTCATTTTTCATGAAACAAGAAAATTTGTATAAAAAAAATGTTTACGAAGTCAATCGAGAGTTGTTCTGGTATGCATCACTGACTGAAGCAGAATCATTACCGATTGGAGGGTGACATACTCAACATTTACTCTAAATTTTAAAACATCAAAATACAACATCAAACCTGACATTTGTGTATAGAGACAAATTATGATGTTAAAATTATATGAGAACATCTAGCAGTATGTATATTACCAATGGAAAAATGTCGGGGTCCCCAACCCCCCCCCCCCAAAAAAAAAACATGTACATTTTGAGTAGTTTCTAAAAAATGTGAGGGTTTTAAAGCGACTAATTTTTAGGGCATTGATAGATCATATAAGTGTATCTAAACGCTTAATTGCAACTGAATTTACTTTTAACCATTTACATTTTTTTGTAATAATCAATGCATGCCATCAGAAAGATTATTTAATTTTGTTTAAGTGGTACCCTACTTGTTATGATTATGCCAGTCGGGAAAGGGCAGTACTTTAAAATGTGGGATAAAGTGTAAATTGAAAAGCTGCAAAATGACCGATGGTCGTGAATCCGTCAATGAAGAACGGTTTGTTTTGTACGGAGTTATGTCTTGTTCTCAGCTGGTTAGCAATGAATGCTGATTTCAGTAGGAGCCCTACCACTTCATTTGTTACTTGTTTATGACTTTGAGATAGAAGGGTTTGCAAAATGACCAAAGTTAGGTAAGTCACTCAATCTTTTTCTCTAGTTAGTTTCCCCAATGTCTCTTTCATTGTTATGCATTTTAACATGCACATTAACATGGATTCAAACAAATATGTACACAAGCAAACAAACAAATGTGTATGAGCATTTAAAAACAGCACTCCCACTCTTTAATCTCAAAGTCAAAAACAAATGCAGGGGATTCTGTTGAAATTGGCATTTGTGGCTGACCAGCTGAGAACAAAGGCATAACGCCATACAAAAAACATGTTCCTTATTGACTCTTCATGACCACTTGTGCTCATTTTGCCACTTTTCAATTTACACATCACCCCATATTCTAAATCACCACCATTTCCCTGATGGCATAATTAGTTGTAGGCAACCATTTTAATGAAATCAAATAATCTTTCTTATGGTAACAAGCACACATTGATTACCGCTAAAAAAAAAGGGGGGGGAAAATAATCAGTCAAACTCAGATATCCAAATTTTTTTTGAGGAGTTTACATGTATCTAGAATAATAAAGCATACTGTAAAACATATGTAGTTCCTCTTTTGTGTATCATTTATTTGTGATGCAGAAGATAAGATTGAATGGTCATGTATGTTATGGCAAGATAAATTTTCTCCCCCATGTAATACACACATGATATATTTATACATATTGACATACAAAACACACAGTCACAAACACACACATAGAGACACAAAATTTTCATTACTAAATGAACAAACCTGTATGAACTTAATCTTTGTTGCTAATCACTCAAGTAGATTGACTTTTGAACAAGTGCATGTCAATAAGTAGCACCCAAAATATTTACAAAAAAAGTCACGAGTGCATCATCATCATAGCTAGCCTTAAATGGTCAGTGATAATATGTTTTACAAAAAAAGAGAGATAAATAATCTACTGTATGTAATAAATCATCGTAAAATTATCAAATTAGAAAAGTGCATCTTCACCAAACTTTAGTCGTTACAAGCCTGCCCCATCCTGTAAATTACTTCAATTAACATTCTCAGGATTTTTTTTTCACTTTTCATTTCATTTGAGATCCCCCCCCCCCCCCGTTGATTACTTGAGAAGCTGTTGAGAACTACTGTAGATGTGAGCTGCTACTGAGCCGGGAGCCCCTTACTTCAAATGGGCAGTGCCAGGGTAATATCTTAGGGATGGCAAAATCCATTCGGGGCAAAAATGTCAAGCACTAAATTTCATGAATTACACTGCAAAACTGCCATGATTTTCTGAATTTGAAATCTTTAGGGGGTGGCCATCCTCTTTTACCCCCCCCCCCCCCCGGCAGTTCCCGTAACTTCAAATACTACTTTGTTTCCTTGCCCAACTTCCCACGTGTAACACAAGGGGCAAGTTCTCAAAACAATGGCAAGTATTAATTTCAGTTTTAAAGATTGATAATAGGGAATTGTTTCTTCTCTTGTTGATTTGTTCATTTCATTTACTATTATGTCTCCCTTACACTCACACACACACACACTCTCTGGCAGCTAACATTTGTAATCAAAGTCCACCCATTGACAAGTCCACTCCTTCAAAAACGACTTTGGTCGATGCATTTTGAATGGTGAGATATTTTTTATCGACAAATGGACTGAAAATTTGGTTCAATATGCCCCTTGACTATTGAAAATATTCTGATAGGTGAAATTTATCCCCCTCTCTTCCACTTCTTGTCCAAAATGGATTATCACAACACAAAAACACACACAAATATATCCATATGCACGCACACACATATGCATGCATGCACACACACACACACACACACACACACACACACACACACACACACACACACACACACACACACACACACACACACACACACACACACACACACACACACACACACACACACAACAACACACACACACACACACACACACACACACACACAAATGACACACACTCACACACACAAATAAACATACATATAGAGATGTCTACGGTACACCATTAGCTTTTATTCTTCAATAAATTATTCTATGATTTGAAGATCAATACAATAATAGCTCATAACTTCAATCAACTATAAAAGTACAAATTATACAAAAAATCCTATACAGTGATATCAAGAAGTACATGTCATGTAAAACACCCCGAATGTCATTTGTAGATTGCATAAGCACTTACAGAAAATGATTTAAGGCAGTTGCACCTATACATCACTGATCTCAACTTGAAATGCTGTTATTATTTATAATGTTACAAATTGAAGAATCTGAAGCAAAGACAATTATGCAACTGACTTCCTAGTTGAGTTCCAAAATAACAAAAAAAAAAAAAAAAAAAAAAAAATAAGGTAGCTCAACAAAAATAGTCTTGCCTTAAGACTCCCATCAGTGGTCAACCTGATGTAATCTGTATTTATCACAAGAATTCAAATGTTGAAAACTTACCTCATAAGTTCAAGTCATTTTTTTTAATGGTTTATTTTGGGTGTTGTCTTATAGTATTTGAGTCCTCTACATGTACCTTCACAACAGCTACACTCAGTGAAAATGAATAAAAGAATTTTTCGAACAATTTATTGGAACTACAAAATTTCCAAATTGCTTTAAAAGGTAGCATGTGTGATAACTAAGCTTTTTGATCTGCAACTCATCATATTATCACGAAGATATGAACAAATTACTTTTTAAAGCAATTTGAAAGAATCGTTAATGAGGAAATGGCACTGGTAGTTTTACCCACATACCCCAATTGATAAGGTAGTGGAGATACTACATGCAGTTTTCAATTCAATTGTTGAAGACAATTTGATTTCAATATAACTCAACCCAAGATATCTCACTCTTACCCTTCAATAGGTTAATGATACACTTTATGTCATCTCAATTTCTCTAAGATAATGTTGATAACCTTTTTTTGTGTATAATTGTAAATATAATTTATTTCTCTTTTATGTTACAACAATAATGTCTTAAAATATTACACTTATTGCAAATGTCATATTACTTGCAGCAAAAATTAAGAAGGACCTCCCTATTTTTGTCTATTAACTCTTTATAACTCACCCTGTGCAAATCCTTGAGTTAATAACTCCCTCATGAATTATCTTGTACTTGAAAATGAGTCTATAATAGGAAATGTACATGGTAGGCTGGAGAGGAAAAGCCATTTGATTCATGTATGTAACTAAATTATTATTCCTTGAACAATATGCTTCTTCTTCCATTAGACAAAAACAATGAATCACAAAAATAGAATCAAATTTACTTCGGCTATGCTTGATTTCAACTGCTTTATAGTCTCATCACCAGGCACAGTACTGGGAAATATGTTTGCTTGGACGAAAATACAATGTCATCAATAGAAAACAGCCTGATTGGAAGTAGTCCTCATTTGGGGAAAAAATTATTCTCAAATCAAGTACACATTTACATTTTTTCCATCTCACAAATAAAAAATACAATATAATCCCAAATCTGTAGGACAAAATCCAATGTAAACCTACCAGTTTTATTTCTTAGTCAGTAAGGACTATTCCTCCACTATATGGACAGAGTAAAAACAAATTAAATTACTACCATGCTTTTTATTCTTCAGCACTGATTGAAAGGGTTGTATTCGTGGTGCACAATTGTGCCATTGCACATTAAAGAAGAATTTTCTTAATCTATAAATGTGGAGTCTGTGAATCAAGAACATTTCTACTAAATAAAACATTGAAAGTTTTAGCTAATATGTTTGAGCCATTCAAAATATATGGTTCTTCCAAAATTTGAACAAATCTGTATGTCACCCTCTATAGATAAGTGTATGATGTCATACCAGAACTACTCTCCATTGGCTCTGTACATAAATTACCCCCCCCCCCCTAAAAAAAAAAAAAAAAAATGTGTTTTTCCTGAAAAATATGAAAATTTACTTCAACCAATTCTCAGGTAAGTGGAAGCTAACATGAATATGCTTACCGTTTACAAGGTGTTAAGTCAATTGTTTTGTTGCTTTAGCCTGAAAATGAACATTTACATTCAAAGTTAAAAACAATTGTTCTGATAAGACATATAAGAATTATGCACAGTTGTCATCTACAGAGGGTAACACACAGATTTATTCAGCATTTTGCAATTAATATCTCTTGAATGGTTTGACCAAATTTGTGTTAACTCTCCGTCTTTGATTTATGAAGATGTTTCTGTATTCACAGAACTCACATTAATCAATAGACTGCTTTGGTAATGTACTCAAACTTTATGCATACTATTCTGTCTGACAAAGATTGCTCTTGACAACCTGCTAGCTTGCCGAAGGCTTGCCAGACATAACAACAACTAATGCATGCAAGATGCATTTTCATTATTGAAGATCTATTCATAGAAACAGATGAAAGAAATAGCACATCACTTGGGTGCCGAAGAGAAATACTTATAAATTTGAAAACATTATCAAAGCGGTATATTCAATTCAATTTAAAAAAAAAAGTTTATTTTAAAATTAGGCATGACAGCCAAGAGCTGAATTGTGCTTTAAGAATAAATCAGGACTAGAGGTCTACAGGCGTATGTAAGCTCCTCAAAAAAAGTTTCGCAACTCAAATTTGAGCATTGATATCTCCCTTGGTATTATAGTATAATACTTGATATTGGTGTCGTTGAAAAGCCTATTTCCCTTTGCAATGAATCTCATTTGCCAAGATTATGGATTTGTGGAATGTGCATGAACATTTTGATAATGGGTCACAAACATTCAGTCATCCATTTAAGTACGACAGAAACAATTCTTTCTCTCAATTACACTTTGAATCATTCTCTACATCTCTACATAACAATGAAAAAGCAAGAAAAACTGTACTTGCTGAAAACATAATCAAAAACATGTTAAATTCTCTAGAGAATACGAGAATACACTTTTGACGTTGATGCATAATGACCTCAAGATCAATACACTCCATACATTCTGTATACCGTAATCAGCAATTTGCCATTGACAACAACAGTTAATTTATGTAACTCTTCACTTTTGACTTGGCTCCATACTCGGATGTCTTACGTGTAAATATTCCATAATTTCAGAATTATTACAAATGAGATATAATTTTAAAGGGAAATGAACAGGTTTGTCAACCATTACAATATCAAATATATTACGATACCAAGAGAAATATAGATGCTCAAAGTTGAGTTGCGGGGGTTGGGGGCAGGGGGTTTAGGAGTTTAGATCACCAGTTCATCAATATAATCCCAGGGATGCTAGTATTTCTCACAGTCTGCAGATGAATACTCGGTGCACACTGCGTCACTCGTCTTCTCGGTGTATCCTGAGGATTGGTCTATTCCACTTCCTGCAGGGAAACACAATGAAACATATACTGACATTATACTCACAACAATAAAAACGAAACATTTCTCCATATCCTGGGTCCAAAATTCAAACACCTCCCTTTACGCAAAAAAAGGGGGGTGAATTGGTGAAAAAAGGGGGTGTTTCTGGGAAAAAAGGGGGGGTGAATTGGTGAAAAAAGGGGGTGTTTCAGGGAAAAAAGGGGGTGTTTCTAGGAAAAAAAGGGGGTGTTTGGGGGTGTTAACACCCCCTTTTGACAAAAGGGGGCTGTTTGAACACCCCAAACACCCCCCTTGCGTACGCGTATGGGTGGTGGCTTCGAACAATGTTTTAAGAGAATTAACTTGTTGTAACTCCATATGAGGGATATATGGATACACAGTCGTTCCTTCTCTTTCATCGTATCTTATAAGGGCCCAGTCTTTCGCATCAAGTCTTGCCTGGTACCTCACAAGGTAAAGGCAGTTACTGAACTCTTGTTAGCCCATTGGAGAATGTGTATTACATCAAAATTAACCTCGCACCAACGGGTTAAAAAGCTATGTCTGTTGTGGTCTGTGCAGAAAGCGAGTTTTGTCCAAATCAAATTGTTCCCCCAAAAATATACACAGTCTGACAATGTCCCTGAATGGTCTTTAAAATGCTGCTTTCTTTCCATTGCATACCAGTAATCAGGTTCTCCAGATTGCAGTAGTTGGTTCCTTTGTCCAGAACGGCATACCATAGAGCTGAACTTGAATGGCCCTGAGGAGAAAGTAGAAAAAGTGAAATAAGTTCACAAGTATTCAGGTGGTAATACAGCTAGAATTGTACATAGGGTTGGTTATTATTACTATCTCTTTTAATTAGATTTTGTCATTTTAACCAATTGTATTTTTTTTGTTCAATTATCAATCAGACATTGCTCACATAATTTTGAATAACTTCATCATTTGAAACACTCAAACCTACATTTTTTTAGCTTTTAAAACAGGAAATAGAAAAAAAGTAATCAAGTTTTGTTTTGTTTTTCTGCATCAAGTTTTGTTTTGTTTTTCATTTATTCTACCAAACGAATTTCATGACCAATTTCTTATGTATTTCTTCATTTTTGTATTTCAATTGATCTTATTTAAATGCACCCACTCACACCTGACAAGCATTGAAAGTTATGTTTGTGATTTCCAAAACCAAACCATTTGTGCTCAGATGAGATTTGATCCAACTAAAGAAAGGTACACCAAAATACAGTGTTCAAAATTGGGATTCATAAGTTGTAAAATTGCTGAAATGTCACAGATAAATCAGCAGATCATAAAAGCACTTTGCTTAGTGTTTATCCATTATTGAGAGCCCAACTATTGATTACTGTCATAGATAAATCATGTGGAATTTGGCCATTGCTTTACTTGTAGTTTGTTATGGTACTATAGCCTAGGTTTCAGACACTAGATGTACATGTATTTTTCATCCACTGATTTTGAATTTGTCCAACCGTAGCAAAGAGTGCTTGACAATCATCAAACTTCACTGATGTGAGTTTTGACCTTGTACGGTTTGATCACCATGTACATATTTAGTTTTCATTAGATAATACAAAAATCAGGTCTAGCAGTCATATTAATTCAAACGGTTATGTAAAATCAAATGTCAGTGCATTTTGTCTGAATTTTATCAGCATTTATTTTCACGAAACGGACAATTCAGTACCAATGCTTTTGTGAGAGGTGAAGATTTATCTAAATCTTTACATTCTACTTCAAAATACATACAAATCCTTGGAAGAATCAAAACAGGACTTCGGACAAATTACCCCAGAACGAGATGATCTCCCATAAAACAAGAAAGTTACGCAATGCGTCATATATGTCTCACCTGCATCTCACGATTTTAGACTGAACGCATTTCAAAATTATGCCATTTCAGGCCTTCAGGCTACATGGTATTTTTGTCATTTTTCATTGATTTTGGAAAAAAATGCATTTAAATTACAATAAATGGTGAATTTCCAAATTTTGTGTTGAAAACTAAAAGCTCCTACTAAGCCCTATCAGATAAAACAAATGAAATCAAAATCCATCAAGAAATAAACTAGTTTTTTTTGTAATTTTGAATAAATTTGCATAAAGTTAACATACTGATTTTCAAAATTATGTGTAGAATTTTAGAAACCCTGACCTAGCTGTATCAGTCTGAGCAATCAGAATCAGTAGCTGCCAAAAAATAAAGGAAAAGTGACATTGTTTGTCATTTTTCATTCATTTTGAATAAATTTGCATAAATCATCATAACCACAATTTTCACAATTATGTGCAAAAGTTTGAAGCCCTTACCAATTCCTATCAGATAAAAAAAAGAACAGAATCCAAATCTGTCTAGAAAAACGTGTAAGGAATGAATGACAGCATTTTTGGTGATGTTGATTGTTGAATAAATTTGGATAAATTGGCATAATTAATGATTTTCAAAATTCTGCGTAGAAGTTGAGGTCAACTTACGTGCATCATGCATCCAGGACCAGGACTGACTTGTTTAAACGTGAACTCAAAGTTGTCGATGTAATGTTTGACTGGTGTCTCATGTGTTCCAACCAGCATTGTCTTATTCGCTGAGATGAGCTGTGACATAAAAAAACAACAATGATATAATGGTGGTTAAAGACATAAGTTGTCATTGTGGAAACCTCATTTTAAAAATTTATGTCAAACTGTGATATCTGACCCACACGAAAGTGTTTGAATGGATAAATAAATAAACGGCCGACTTGGCACACAAAACTGTACATGCAGATGGTTGAAGCCAAGTATAGTTTTGGTCAATCTGACACATTTTTGTCAATCTTTCACTAAGTACTCTATTGTCTCTCCATAAATCAGAAAACAACATCAAACCAACTGAAAACTCTTTATTGTGACAATTTATGACATTTAGATTGAAGAAGAGCATCTAGCAGTATGTACCTATGGGAAATGTCAGGGTCCCCCCCCCCCCTGCACAGAATTTCACTTTTTTACCATTTACCAGAACCACATCGTGGCTTTAAAGGCAAGGTTCACCCTGAGGACAACTTGGGTTTAATATAAGCAAAACAATGAGAGAAAAATACATGTATTTATGAAAGTTTGGCGAAAATCCACCAAAGAATAGCAAAGTTATGATCTGTCAAAGTTTTAATTTGTGACGTCACATACATGAACGATCAGCTCCCCACATGTCATGCAATATTAATTTAATAAATTGCCACCTTTTATTGGTTCATGATAATTGAATTTTTTTTTTCACAGAAGCATGTATGAAATAATGTTACTATATTGAATGCAAAAGTAACATCATTTGCAATTTTCTGAGAAAATGGTACTTTATTGAATTTATATTACATGACAATGGGGGAGCTGCTCGCATGTGACGTCACAAATTTAAAACTTCGAAAGGTCATAACTCTGCTATTTGGTGGATTTTTACCAAACTTTCATTCATATGTTTCTCTCATTGTTCTACTTTTATTAAAACCAACCTGACATCAGAGTTAACCTTGCCTTTAATGTCTTGGGTCAGTCCACAGCAGTCTGTGGAGAAAAACTGGAATAATCTTTGATTGACTTTCACATTTCAAAAGCACTCAAGGATAAATAATTTGAAACTGGATAAGTTTTTTTTTCAGAACTTCATTACTTTGCCTTGTCACTGACACTATATAGGATAAAAGATTCCACTGTACATCAAAACACATTTGTACAATTTACAATTATGTATTAGTTACTAGCTGTTGAAGACCTTAACTTGATTGTGAATGTCACTATAAGGTTATCCTGATATCTTCTATAGTCATGCAAATTACAAGGTCATATCAATATAGATCAAAGTCCAATTTGGCTCAACACAGACTGTACTCTACAATGTATTTATGTACATGCACATGTACACATACACTGTATGCATGTACAGGACATGCCAACTAGTATGTTTTTATGATATTTGGTATGTTTTGTTCTCATCCAAGTAAAAATTATGAAAACATTATTTTATTTTAATGCAAAATACAGTATGTTTTTTTTTCTTGTGCATCAGTATATTTTTTCATCAGCAGAGATTTTTATGTAGTCTAGCTTGTTACTAGTTGTTATTAGTTTGTATGTATAAGTACTGTGTGGGTGTATGTACATGTATGCATGTATGTATGACTTGTATGTATGTATGTCCTATATAATGAATGTATGGAAACAGTTGTTTTATTGAACTGAACATTTAAATCTGCACAACCCATTTGATGTGAACTTACATCTGCAATTTCTAAAATATTTTGTGTGATAACCATAAATGCAATCATAAAAACAGAACAGGAAGGAAATACTTTATTGCAGATAGATCATTGTGGATCAAGTTTAAAAGGGGCAACCATGATTTTTATATGGCTCAAGTTACAGATTTTTTGATGAAATTTCTTGTTGGGGGAAATCAGATTAGGGGCATGTCCAGCAGGTTATAGCTACGGCGGTCGCGCCGGTCGGTATAGCCGCACAAACAGAAGCCGATCAGCACTGAGCTGAATTTATTAGTCCTCCGACGGCCACAAACCGAAGCGGACCAGCACTGAGCTGAATTTATTAGTCCTCCGACCGCACAAAAAAGCTTTAAAATGACTGTAAAATGTTTTGAATCTCTTACATAAATCGTGTATTTTGAGCTTAAACATCATTACATATCAGCGAAGATGTATTTTGTAAAATAAATGCTTCCAAATGCTTTTTTTCTAAGTGGAAACCAGGAGCGCTACGCTCGCTTTGATCAGTCCGCTTGCGTAACTCCTTCCTACGGCCGGCACAGAAATCTTTCTAGCTATAACCCTGATGCCCAGTGTACATTCTTTCTAATAGTTGAATGACAAGGAAAACTTCTCAGATAATTTTAAAATCAAAATTTGTCACTCTAAACAGTTTCCTTTGGGTCTGATGTTGTTTTTGATGTCTGGCATGACAACAGAATACTTTGTGAAAGATTGACGAAAACGTTGTCTGCTTGACCTACATACTTGATTTAAGGAGAGGGTATCGGATATATTTAAATTATTTTTTACGTAATAGTAACTATTACAGCTAAATGAAGGATATGGATCCCTTGCTTAAACGCAAGGTTCACCGTGACATCAAGTTGGTTTTAATAAAAGCAGAACGATAAGAGAAACATATTAATGAAAGTTTGGCGAAAATCCAGCAAAGAATAACGGAGTTATGAGGTTTCAAAGTTTTAAATTTGTGACGTCACATCCGAGCAGTTCCCTATATAGGTCATGTAATATAAATTCCATAAATTGCCATTTGCAATGGTTCATGATAACTGAATGGGTTTTTTTTTCATAGAAGCATGTATAAAGTAATGTTTCTGATAATTACATGAATGCACACAGGTAAAATAATTTTCAAATTTCTGAAAAAAACCGCACTTTTATGGAAGTTTTATCACATGACAGATGGAGAGCTGCTCGCATGTGAAGTCACAAATTTAAAAGTTTAAAATTCCATAACTCCATTATTCTTTGGTTGATTTCGCCAAACTGTCATTAATACATGTATGTTTCTCTCACTGTTTTACTTTTATTAAAACTAGCTTGATGTCAGGGTGAACCTTGCCTTTAAAACAGAAATCAAATTATATCTGAAACTGACCGTATACAAACATTTTTCTCCTCCATTCTCGCAGCCTGTGGAGCCCATCCACTTCTTGATTTGCATCTGCAAGCTATTAGACACATCACTGCATGACATATCAGTAGTCCTGAGGAATAAGATAGAAAATGAATAGAAAATGAAAAATATTACTTTATTCAAACAAAGACCAAAAAAAATAACAAAAAACAAATAATTCATACGCTACATGTACATGTAGATTAATTTGATGGCTGGTATGCCTTCACCATCAAATTTATCTGTCTCATAGACATATGTGACGTTACTTGTGACTTTTGACCCTGAAGTCCACAAATTTACTCAAGCTCACAAAGCAATACATCATACTGTACTTTGTTACACAAGGCAAATGCCAGGGCCCATACTATTTTGGGGGGTTGGTTGCAGATCAGGCAAGCAAACATTTTGTTTTCATTCATTTAGTTGCGCGAACAAAATATCTACTTGCCCAAGTGAACAAAGTTCTTGTTGATTGTGTTACTTTTGAGATAGTACAGGTCTTGGTAAAGCGTTTTTACAGATTAAATCTGAATTTACACAAACTTGAAATTAAATTGAAAGTCTTTAAAGCCCAAGCTTAGTTTTGGGGATTTTTAAAGAAAAAATAATAAAAACAAAACTAAAGACATTCAGAATCTATAATTACAGGGTTATGACTTTGGGGCATACAGCTTTCAAATAAAAAAACTCCCCAAAACTAAACTTGGGCTTTAAGATCCTCTTGATTTTAAAGTTGAAAAATTTTACTAGCCATTAATTGTAGCCAATTTGGGCAAGTACATGCAAAATTGATTTCAATATTTTTCTACTTGCCCCAAAACAAAATTTGCTTGCCCTGGGCAAGCTGGCAAGTGCTAGTGTTGAGCACTGCAAATCCCTAACAGAGTCTTTCTTGTGCTGTGTAATTCACCTTTACAGCTCAAATTAGGATACTTTGACTAATGAAATGCGCCCACTAACAAAACTTGTATTTGACCTGTGACCTCTATTAATTTGAAGAACCATCTCACTAAAACATATCAATACATGAACATTGTACCAGACACTAACTATAATTATTATGCTTTGAATACATGTATGTCAATATTATAATTTTCACAAAGCCTACCTTTGACCTTTACCCTTGCTCACTTGGCAGAAATGTTTGCTGCCCATTACCAGCAATCCTGCCAAGTCTCAACACCATTTGACACCCCCCCCCCCCACCCCATCCCCTGGCTACAGATATCCCTGAAATATGCCATTCTAAGTAAAGTTAGTTGACTTTGATTCTTGACCTTCCACAGATTTTGTCCAAATCAGATCAGTTCATTTACCCTTCATAGTGTTGACCTGTCTTACCTAGACCAAGTACGATCAAAATCCATTCAGGTAATCTCCAGATATCAGAATAACAAGATTAGGGTGTACATAGACTATGGACACAGTCCGACAGACTGACCTGAAAACAAAATGCTCATGCAGCCTGTACCTTCAGCATGGAGGCAAATAAAGAAGTAACCCCAAGCCGCTGCCATTCAGGCTGGTCTGTGCGGCTATAGTAAAGAGAACTAAATTCAGGCCAAAAGTGAAAAGTCCCAGTGCAAACATATTCGCCAGAACTAAAGTAAATCCATCATCTTATGC
>JZLH01S0039671.1:386-15733 GCA_001188425.1 Eucidaris tribuloides
TACTTTTGGTCAATCAGACAATATTTTGTGTCCATCTTTCACAAAGTGTTCTGTTGTCACCCAAGACATCAGAAAACAACATCAAACATACTGAAAATTGTCTACAGTGACATATTGTGATGTTTAATTAATCTGAAAGCGTGTTGTGGTATGTGCATTACCTATGGGAAATGTTGCCCCCACCCTTCCCCAATCACTATTTTGAGTAGTTTGTCAATAATGGAATAGTTTCAGAGCAAGCAATTTTCAGAGCAGTGATAGATCATATTGGTCTATCTGAAAACATAATAACAAATACTTTTTTTTGCCATTTACCAAAACTTCAATATATTGGGCTTTAATTTAAATTTTGTCAAATAAATTAATATTCTTTTACATTATTCTTGAAATGTTATATCTTAACCTGTTTGAGACAATTTGAGTTCACTATAACATACATTTTCCATAGACCCAACACGAGTTAACTCGTATTTAGTCTCCAATGGGTTGAAAAGTTGGAAGTGCTGCTGGTGTGAACAATCATGTACTCTAAAAAGAAATAATAGACACTGGATATGTGTTGATATGAAATAAATAATTTCCCAACATTCATTGTAACTTCAGAAATAATATTCACAGCCTTTTAATGATATGTTATTAGAAAGGGTGTACTTTTGTCTTCAACTTTTGCATGCAACATTTTACTCCATTGTGTATGTGTAAAACAATAATTTATTTATTTATTTTTATTTATTTATTTATTTATTTCACCAGGGTTGCCCATTCAATATACATTGGTCTCCCATGGGGCCCTGAAATTAAAAATCACAATATTGAACATTTCACAGAATATAACATTATAATACAATAAATACACAACAACTGAATCGCAATGCAATGATATTCAAGTAAATAATATACACGTAGAATAATTAAATGATCAAATGACGATTGATATGATTCAAACTAAACGTATACAAAAATTGACAGATGAGATTAATGAAATCAGAAGTATTATATGGAGAAATTATTGGAATCACTTTCAAACAATGCTACGGGATACAAAGGAGGGAAATGTGATTACTCCGTTGCACGATTAAAAAGATATTGCTTTAAAGCTGGCTTAAAAGTATTTTAAGTTATTAAAACAATAATTAGCTGTTTGAAGTTGACACTGCAATCCAAAAGTTGCTATATGTTGAATTTTAAAAAAAAATGCAGGCCACATTAACAGTCATTACTTGTTTTCTTTACATTTTTGTTAATTGGTTCACATCTTTCCACCTGCTTTTCAACAGTGGCTCTTCTTCACTCTGTTCTATGAGAGATTTGTTGAAGATGCTTTGAGGAACTTTGTCGACCTGTGCTCAATGGCAAATGTAAGTACACCAGTGTTTTCCCTTTGATCTTAAGAGAAGTAGTTATACCTCTCAGTGCTATTATAACAAAACTCATATACCTTGCATTTGATCTTATGAGTGTAGTACAGGAAGAGTTATTATTTTTCATATTTTTCATATTTAAGATTGTGGAATACCACAGCATCATTCAGCATTGACTTTAACTTGTAATATACAGTGACAAAATATCCTTTAAATTTACCTGTTGGAGATGATTTGATTTCAATATAACATACATTCTGCATAGATCCCAGCCTGAGATATCTTGTTCTTAGTCTCCAAGGGGTTAATATATTTGTACCACATTTGATTTATGGGTTGGTGGCATTTATATATAATTTTTTTAAATTTCTTTTTGAACATGAACTAAACACTACACAAGAAGTAAGTTCCCCCTTTTTCAAAATACCATAACTTTTTAACAAAATGGTTTTTAACAAAGTTATTTCTCAAGAGTGTTTCTGCATTCATTGACTAACTTCTGCATGAAAATATGATTGATCCGTCACGTCATGCATGAGTCGGCACATATTAAAGGTATAAATGTCACTTTTCAAAATTCACAGGAGTCATTTTTGGGGATTTGTGATACAGGGTTTTGACAAATTCTGCTTCTGATGAATGATTTAATGCTATTTCTGTTAATCATCAATAGTTTCACTTTCTTGCCCCTTCCCAGACACTTTCCACATATTTTCGATTCAATGTGATTAATTAAAAAATTGTCATCCTTCCTACATTTTGAAATTGTAAAATCCATTAAGTCTATTGAAAAAAATTAAATCCGATATTTTTCCGCAAAATGTATGAGCACGTGTCGTACAATCATAAGAGGTTGTAACCATGTCATGGATGAGTGAGCACACTTTATTAATAAAGCAAAAAATACAATTTTTTTGCTGTTATTTTGGCATAATAAATGACTCCTGTGACTTTTGAAAAGTGACAATTTTGCCTTTAATGCATGCTTGCTCATGCATGACCTGACTGATCAATCCCATTTTCACACAGAAGTTTAGGCAATGAATGTAAAAACACCCCTGCAAAATTTCTCTGCTCAAATTTGTTTTGTTAAAAAGTTATGGCATTTTGAAACAGGGGGAACTTACTTTTTGTGTAGTGTTTATTTAATATTTCCCCCAGAAACTATAGACATTTCTAGGTCCCCCAAAGTGTTTGCTTGTTTAATGCTTAAATACATTGTTTATATTCATGCTTCTAATGAATTATTGAATCATAGAAAGTAAAGAAATTAAATGTGTATTTCAAGGATTAATTGAAAAATTGTCCTGAGTCTCTGATTTATTCTTCACATGTGTATATCATCCTTCAGATCAGCGTCTTTGTACTGTCACAAAATAATTACGGCTTCTACATTCATGGACGTTCAGTTCACGGGTTTGCTGACACCAACATGAAGGAGATCAAAGCACAGCTCAAGAGAGAAGAGGTAAGGACATGAATTAAGACAAATGTATTGCTGGGCATTTACACAAGCAATCTTTCTTATTGTTTTGTCACATTGTTCATTCACAGTGTCATTACTATCAGCATCAGGATTATGCATTGTTCCCCTGACAGAGATATGGAAAAAACAAAACAAAATAGAATTGCTCCTTCGCAAAATGCAAAATTCAGTTAAAGCCACAGGCTAACAATGACCACACTTTAAAAAAATTGTGAGCTACATAATTCTCCCTTGCTCTAAGTGTCTCTGATAAGGTCTAAAAATGAAGCCCTGAAAAAATTGCATTTCAACTGCCCATTTCCTCCCATAGATTTATTGTGTGTAGAGCTAGGCAATTTTGTACTCTGCCCGAGTACTTATTGTTTATTCATTCATATCTTGCCAGTGGCAGCATAAATTTCCAAACTTTTGTATTTTAGGGTGTTTATTCAAACACTACTGTGTAGCTCAGATAGCAAAGTTTCACAATTTTTTTAAATTGAAGCTCCACAATGTTAGCCTTTGTCTTAAAAGCCAATTTAAATGTTTATTAATCAGTCATAAAATATGTAATTGTCCCTCCCAGAAATCAGGAAACAATATCGAACCTACTGAAAATGATTTAGAATGACAAATTGTGAGTTTTAACTTATCAGCGAGTAGGTTCTTTATGCATGTTTCCTAAGTCACAAATGTCAGAGATCCCCACATGTGATTTTCAGGGCAATTTTATACATGTATGTCTATCTAAAAACACAACAGAAGAAAGTTTCATTTCTCACTTTTAACAAAACTAGACATGCCTTTAAAGAGGCTTTAAAAGATCACCTGGTTGATCGTGAACACTGAATTATCCCTTTTACAGTTCATTTGGCAGTTTTCACTACTTTCTTGTAGGGATTAGACAACTGATATTCTACTGCTACCATGTAACCTCACCATTATTACGGTTATTACCATTATTACTTGGAAAAACAGACACTACACACCTCATAATTGCATATAATTTTTACCAAACAAATAGATTGCTCTATATTTTCCAGGCTGTCCAAAAAGAATGCCTAACAATAATAATTATAATAAGATGATGATAATGATGATGATAATGGGGTATTATAGTGCACTTTTCACCACAGTATCATAGCACTTACACATTATCATTACCCCAGTCACTGGATACAATTCAATCCAGCACTTACAGTGCTCACTCTCCACTCCTTGGGGACCATTCCAGCCAGTCACCATTTTGCAGGCATGCACATGCTAATCAACCAACATAAACATTCCCCTCCTACCGGGTACCCATTTGTACACCTGGGTAGAGAGCAACAATGTGGATAAAATGCCTTGCTGAAGGGCATACGTGTCAGGCATTAGCATTGTACTGCTTGGCCACAGCATCTCCAATTCAATTACAATTACATTTTTTTTTTCCGCAGGACAATCTTGTTGGTCAACGAGGACTTCAGCCCAACACAGATCAGCAAACTTTTGAAATGTTGTTATCTTCTGCCTTCAGGGATCGGTATGATACCATTGTTCTCCCATTGGTAGGTGAAAACTGTTGTAGAGTTTATGAGAATCACATTAAAATCAATGTTGTGGAAACATTTTTATTGTATGTACATGTTTATGTACCTGTTAAGTATGTATGTGTGTTTGTATGTAAGTATGTATATATGTATGTATCAGTATTCATGTATATTCATCCATTTGTATTCATCAATCTGTGTACGTTTGTCTAATGTATATAGCTGTCTCTCTCAATCTAACTGTCTATCAATTTGTGTATTGGTCTGTCAGTCTATAAATATGATCTCATTGCTACTGTCAAAAATGAATTGTTAGTTTGTATTTCCACGGCTTGTTGATTAAGGCAGTTTAAAACGATACAATCATAATAATCCAAGCAGGCTGTCTTTTACGTATTAAAACTTGATGTTTTTCTAATAATACGTACATAGCGCATTTTGTAATATGATTTTTATTATAAAAGCTTTAATTTCTGTGTGCGATCTTATCTTTTCATCTTTTATTTGTTACAGAGACGCCAATTGCCAGAGGTATGTATAATTTCATTTTTATGATATTCATAAAAAAAAAGTGCTTCGCGAGCAATTGCCACCACTTTGCAACATGTATAAGTATTCACGTTAGACATGATTATACCTATCATTGGACTTGTAATGTGTAATATTTAGGTATGGTGTGTACTTTGTTACTCATTCTTGCCTACGTACAAAAAACTGGTCTATACCCCAAGTGAATAGTAGGAATTACCGCTCTTAATACACTTTAATTTTTCTTTGCAGTCTCAACTTTTAAAAGAAATACTTAATTCATATTATTTTAAATTAGTATAAAAAAGAAAAGCGGAGAACTAATTGTTTTGCTATATCTTCACCCGAGAAACCTGCAAAATAACCTCGTGATTGGTCAATGGTGTATAAGGTGATGTGAAAGATAATATATTCTGCTTTGTTTTTTAAATTAATGAATCAAATCTTTAACAGTTATAACTGAGAGTACTCGCTCTGTACATGTTTTTCAGCTAATCTTGGAGAAGTACCCATGCTGACAAAAACTCTGAAATCATAGATAACAAATTGTGTCAAATTTTTTAAACTCATCCCAACCAAGCAATGAAATCCCATGCCACATAAAGATTTGATATTTTGACAAAATGCAAGCAGTGGAAGAGAGATAATAGATATCGCTTTTGAAGCCTGCCTAATATAGCGACAATAAATATGAATTCGTGTACTGGATTCAAAAATCGAGTGAGCCGTTTTCCCTAAGAAATAAATGACCAGTGCATCTAATATATATGATTATTGAAGTAAAGTCACCTCAACTGGCATGGACCATTGAGTTGATAATTTGAATATGTCAGGCCAAAAAAGTTAAACAACTTTGTGTGCTAATGCGCACATGGACTACACTATATACCTCTATACATTCCAGCCTTAGTACAAAAAAAAAAAAAACGGATCACTGAAATGATATAAATATATATTTTGTATAATGAAGAACAACATTGAACCAACTCAATTAGTTAAAGTGAATAAGAGCTAACATTGTGGAGCCTTCATATTAAACAAAAAATTGTCAAACTATATGATATCTGAGCCATACAATAGTAACGTAGCTTCAAATGGACAAATAAAACACCCTAGAATACCAAAAGTTACATGGAAAGATACACTGCCAAATGAGCAAAGTATATACAATGAATAAACAAATAAAAACTCGGGGCGATTTTATTAACCACGAGGTTACACACAGTAAGTCTATAGGACGGGAAATGGACGAAGTCGAATCTGAGAATCAACTTACGAATTTCACTATTATTTAAAGCACTAAATAATCATTTGAATACAATTTTTGCAGGGCTTTACATTTTAGACCTCATCAAAAGACACTGGTAGCGTAGGGAAATCATGCGGCCTCAGTTTTATTTAACTGTAGCGTAAATGTTAGCCAATACCTTTAAATTCACTGTGCTCGATAACATTATGGAATTGCTGTTAAGAAAATCAATACAGTGTATTTAAAAGTTATACTACATAACTACAAGCAATCCAGTTTCTGATAGTTACCCAATTTGGCTACGGGACCGGATGCTTGCCCTGACTGTGGAGCTTAACTCCATGGGATTTTTAGAATCTCACAAAAGGGAACATGCCTTATTTTTATTCCGTCAATCAAACTGTAATATAACCAGTAATCAATATTCGGATAGAGTGTTGTTGTTTTTTGCTGTTATGCCACAATATAATCTTAGGACGCTGAATTGGGTACATGATGTGAAAAGCTGTACAGAACAGGCATATAACTTCTCTTAAGTCCTTTCAACATTTATTGATCATGTAAGTACAATTATACACCATTGTAATGTGTATTTGTATGTAATATACGGCTGAACACAATATTTTATATACTTATAATGATTTAGTGACATTAATTGCTGAATATAATTGAAATTAATTTTGTCAAAGAATCAGCACTTATGTATATTTAGTTTGATTCTAATAACTTGAGACAGAAACGGAATTAAAAAAACTTAAGCAAAATTGCAAATGAGATAAAAGAATTACCTTGTATTACATTCCAAATAAAAAACACACAACAACAACAAAACAACTAGAGAACAATAGTATAACTAAGATAAAATAACAAACTTAACTAACTTGTTTACAATAACTTGGGAAAGTGGGCGAAACTAATCTGCTTCAACTAACAAAATAAAATAGGTAAAAATATTACCTGCCAAAGCTGAACTGAATAAATACATAGCGTTGATTGTGTCGATTGTTTCACCAACGAAAAAAAAGTAGTAACTACAATGAAATGCATGATTGCTTAAAGAAAGGAAATTATCAGAGAGGGGGAAATGCAGATGTATAGATTTTTCAATTTGTCTCTCTACATGTATTTAGATCGCAAACTGCTAGATTACTTAATAATATTTAACAAACATGTCAGAAAAAAATGAACTGGATTCGAAACCCGCAGTCTAACAGCTATCAGGGGCTGCGACAATACACCAGGCCATAACGGGTAACCGGCAATTGACACGACGACGAAGGAACAATACAAAAGCTCATACTTAATCTACATTGTTTATGCTTAAATAGTCCAGGCGGACATTTTTATATGATCTGTTAACATGAAGAAATTATCAAGAGAGGAGGAAAATTTTTGCGAATGTAAATAAGATATTTTCAATTTGTCTCTCTCATGTATTTACGAATCGCCGCAACTGCTTGGATCTTAATAATTTATAACAACATGTACAGAAAAATAACTGGATCAAACCCGCGTACTACAGCTATCCGCGCTGCGACAATACCACCAGGCCAATCACTGCTATCCGTCTACGGCATTGACACGACACGAGCGGAACAAACCAAAGAACTCATATCAATTCTGACATCGTAATATGCCTAATAGTCACAAGGCAGAGACATTTTATCCATAGAATTGTTAAATGAAAGGAATTATTCATAAGGGGAAATGCGAAATGTAATAGCTTTTTATTTGTCTCTCTTCTGTAATTTAAGATCGACAACTGTGTACTTACTGATAAATGTCCGCCTTGGGGGACTATTTTGCATCACACATGTCAGAATTATATGAGCATTTGTATTAGTTCTCGGTCGTGGTCAATGCCAGGACCAGTTATGCCATGGTGGATATTTGTACGGCAGCCCCGGAAGCTGTAGCGCGGTCGAATCCAGGTTTCTTTTCCTGACATCGTTGTATAAATTATAAGGTCAAGCAGTTCGCGATTTAAAATACCAGAGAGGAATCAATAGAAAAATCTATTAAATGAATGACAATATAAGAATAAAATAACTGTCGAGAATGGGTGTGGGCTCATGATTTTTTTTAAATTTCTCTCATAGAATTGACCTATTGCTTTATAGTTTTATATGATATAATCAGGGTAATGGCAGATAATTGATATGTGTCAAGGATAAATTCGAAAATACACAATCTACACCCCACCGTACTGGGATTTCTATTAAATGGATAAGTTAGTAACAGTTTTTGGAGCCCTACGTTCCCACCCTCTTTTCGCCCCCACCCCTATCCTGCGCCTCCCCCCAGTGTGTGATCCCCAGTATTTCTCTCTGCTGATATTGGCAATTGAACTGTTGGAACACCAAACACAGCAAGAACAATTTCGTCAAACTCTCGTGATCTGCCCTCAGAACCTCCAACCATTACTGAATTGGAGGGAATGTAATCATGAATTTTTGATCATTCACCAGACTCTTGATTTCGTATGGTTTCCTATGTTTTTTACTCCTACGAACGTTGCCGGCGGCATCATGTTTATGAGGTTAGTACCAGTCCGTGCGTCCGTCCCTTCTGTCGTCCGTCGTTAAATGGTCTCTTGTAATATACCCAACAAACCTCGATCGAGATATTTGACATGTAAACATAGGACAAAGATAAATGATACATATGGGAGGCAACTATAATGAATAGAACTAGATTTTTGAGAAGCTGAAGGTCAAAAGACGTCACCAGGGCACCAAATATCTTGATTTATTTGGGCTCTTACGCAGATAACTTTGGGAAAGATATCAAATATTCTATTAACTTGTTATGTATGTATTTATGAGGCACACAATGAATCATGAAGCTGAGCTGCAATATCACTCCCTAAATGTCTCGTTTACGCGATTGAGGCACTCCGATTACTGACGGTGCTGTCAAAACTGGGTGGATATGTATTTATAATGCACTAATATCCTGATAGAATTACGAAAAAGTGTCTCAAATTGATACATCAGGCCTATAATCATAAATCTAATTATGGGACCTCCTATACACCGAAATTACTTGAAAACAGCTGAGATCGATTTTGATGTATAAACTTGGAAGTGCAAGTATGTAATAACAAGGCCACCACATGAACTGATTAGAATTTTTTAGCAAAAGGTCAAAATATTCTCAATATCCGCGGCTCTACTAACATATCTAATAGCTCAAATATTAACTGCAATAATTGTGAACGGAGCTGGGTTTAGATATTTTAAGTTAAATGGAGTTGAGGTTATAGTATTAATTAAAAGATGCACAATGAAAAGTTGATTAGATTTTGAGTAAGGTCAAAGGCTCCGTGTGTTCTTTTAACTAATGGTGGCTTGTTACCACGATAACTTGTGAACGGCCAGTCGGATTTTGTGTAACTTGGGTGAATTATGTATTATGAAGCACAATGGAAGGTGATTTAGATTTGGGGGCTTGGAAAAGTTCAAAGGTCACAGGGCCTAAATCTTGTCTGAATTGGGGCTCGTTACCACGATAACTTAGAAGCATGTTGCGATTTTGATGATAACTTGGGGATTATGTATTTATACAGCACTAATGAACTGCATTAATTTGAGAGTTGAGCGTCTAAGTGTCACAGCTCTGATGTCAGATTCTCATTACCGTGTTAACTTAGAATGAAGCTTCCATTTTTATGTTACTTGGTGAAGTATGTATTATAAGACACCAATGAACTGACCAGATTCAGGGTTAAAGTGGAGGTCGAAACGGTCACCATGCTCCCTATACTTAAGTATCAGAACGGGCTTATCAGTATTATGTAACTTGGGTGAAGTATGTATTTAGGGCCATAGCATGAGATTTCAGAGTTGAACGGTCAAAGGTCATTGATGCCCGCTAATTAAAGTTTGGAATGGACAGGGGTGCGGAGACATACCCCATCGGCTGCCGGCGCAGCCGAATTGCCTTATTCTTGATAATTTTACTACGCACTGGAAATGCTGTTTCTTCCCTATTTTGACCAAATCATCCATAGGTTGCGTAGGCTTTGCATCTGATATTAAAATGCAAACTCCATGGAGTTTTATAAGAATATGGACTGTAGCGTGAATCAGTCTGGTTACGTTGGCTACAAATGCATAATACTCGTGTCAGGGGAGCCCTAAGTAAAATCTTGGCAGGAGGTGGGTGACAGGAGCCAAATCATATCATTCACAGCAACAGTTGACACGACAAGCCAAAAGAAAAAAAAAAGGTTCTAAGTCTGATGCCAAACAGCTGAAATCACGGAGGGGGGGGGGCAAAACATTGCCAAAACCTTTAACCCCCTCTACGCCCCCCCCCCAGAGTTTTAATTACTGTTGAACAAGTTGCTCTTGTAATTTAGAGAAGAAAAGAGTTTACAGCTTAGTTGAGGTTGCATTGTGGTTTCTGTTTCAGCTTCAGAATAGTCAGAGTAATTGTTGCTGCAGCAAATAGTTGTGGAACTCGATAATTAAACCCTAAAATTACGAGCGGGGGGGGGGCAAATGGCCCCCCCCCCCTCGACGAAATTTCATGATTACGCTCTGCGCTAAAATTTTTTGACGCGCGCCGTTTACTGGACTTTTTACTTCAAGTCTCAGTGCATCATTTAAAGACCATTTTCGCAAAAATTCGGACGTACCGTTAGACGCTGCGCGACTTTTCTTTAACATGAATGTCACCTCCAAATTGCTCAAAAATGTGATTTTTGTGTACAAAATCAAATGCAAATTTGTGTTTTTCATCCAAAAAGTCATAAATGTATGATTTATTTTCTTTATTGCTGAAATGGAATAAGTTTAATGTCGTTTATGATGCAAAAAGTGTCCCCGAAACGTTCATCGAAAATAATATAAAAAACAAAAGTCGAAAAACAAAGAAATACATAAGATAATTCACAAAACAATGAAATACATAAGGAAATTATTCTTGATTCGTACAAATTGTTTGTAGATAATTGTTAAGAAATTCAAAATGAAATCATTTTCACCACAAATTAGCTTCTACTAGTATTGTAAGCGAGATATAGGCACAAACATAATTCATACACTTATTTGCAATAATTAATTATTAAAAATATAAAACATCAATTTTTTGAATCTTACATACAGTCTTGTAGTTTACATCCGGCTCTTGCCGCGTGCAAATTTTCGCGGCGATCAACGCTATCTGCGGCCGAGCTCGGGGGGCGGGGGGGGGGATAATAAGAGACCAGAAAATAGTAGACCGAAAATAGCCGGTATATTTTAGGGCTTAAATGATTGAAAATTTCTTCCTTGTTATTCCCAAGATGACGGTGTCAAATTCCTTCCAGAGGCCTATTCTATTGCAACGAGCTATAACCTCCTCATGTTTGAGTTACTGCTCTTTGCATCGTCATGCTCATGTGCCACCAACTTTGTCCTGGCATGTTTATCACCTACCTTGGCAGTCTGGTAAGTTTGGACTGGGCTCGTTATTCAAGGCGACGTACAGATAAATAACCAAATATATAATCAAGTGCTAAAATATAAAACAAAAGTACGAAAACAAAAACAATGTTGTCTTGATATGGTGCTAAAATGAAGCCCTGAAAAATTGCAGTTGTAAGTGGTCATTGGTTGCTTTTTAATTGTTTTGCCATTGGATTAAAAATGTTTATTTCATGTTTTGCCATTATATTGAAACATCTGTTTTTATATTGTTTTTGCATTGTATTGAAAACAACTGTTTTTATATTGTTTTGGCATTGTATTCGAAATGCGTGTTTGATATTATTGTGGCTTTGCATTGAAGACACCTGTCTCTCTGTTTCTCTCATCAGACTCTGACAAAAGTACGTGACAGTTTTGGACGCAGCAACGTGGCAAAGAGACACTCGTTGATGAGCGATTCCTGATATGATATGCTTGACGTGATGCTGCCAAATGGCCTGTGGAATTATCTCTGTCATTTTACCTCAGGACCATGCCGTCAGAGTGTACTTAACCTGTTCCCACCTTGATTTGTACTTCCCATAGAATTAATGCATGGAACATTTGGTTCCTGTAGCTAATAGGTTAGTGCACATGTATAAATTTCTAAATACTGTAGTATTACAATCACATGTATTCATTGATTTGCTGCATAGTTGTTAACATTCAACGATTTTGCTCATTTGAGAATACCTTGACCCTTTTCACATTTTTTTTGTAAAGGTCCATGCCATCAAAGCATACTTAACCCATTCCATTGAGGACTAGATACGAGATAATTCGGCCTGGACTCTATGGAAGAGGCATGTTATACTAAAATCAAATCGTTTGTTATGATTTTATATACTTGTATGGAGTTTAAAATAGTACTACATTCACATGTATTTATTGATTTGTTCCATAGTTGTTAATTCACCAATTTCACACCGTGATGCTTGTTACACAATGTTGTGAAATTTATGAGCAGTTCTATCAGGATTACTCAATAATATAAACAGTCATACATAAGTGTAAAGAACAATCATATCCTCAAATGTGTGGGATTTCTGTAAAGTGAACAGTATTTTTCTCTCTTTAAGAGCAGTCCTGCCTCCAACTGTAATACACAAGCATTCTTATACTGTTTAATTGAAAATAAAAATACGCCAGGACTTACATAACTATAGTTAAAAGCTTTCTGTATCTTATTGAGGCAAAAGAAAAAAAATCTCTGTATAAAGAGAATAAGTGTACATGTTATTTTAGAGTGGTTATCTGGGCCCTATTGCATATATTTCTTTTTTTTTACCCTATCTGCTGTGGTAAAAGTAAATATACTAATAATTTTAGGTAGTGTTGCACGACTAAGTCGCGAAAAGTCGTAGTCGCGACTACGACTATCGGAACGCAATAGTCAACTTTTTATCACATGTTAATTTGTATTAAAAACTGAGTCAAAAGATGTAAAAATTGAACAGAACTACCAATCATTTATCTACCATTTTGTGGCAGAAATGAATCCCTATCTCTCTTTGATCGCAAATCAAACAGAACTGCCAAAATGTACTTGGATCAGCCTATAATCGTGCAATGCTATCAGGCATATGTTGCCGTATACGTTGCACTCACTGCGACTCCGACTGCGACACCCATGCACCCCACACCACCAATCATGAACACACCGATAGTCGACTAATAGTCGTAGTCGCGACTATTGGTGGGCGACTAGTCGACTCTCTAAAATGCTGAAGTCATGCAACACTAATTTTAGGGAATAAATAACTGCTTATTAAAGCAACTAGTTTTTCTCCTGTTAAAGTTTTATGGAAAGTGCCCTCGATCACGTATAATGAGAACATTTGTGTATCAAATATGTGAACTGGGTCTTTGTCTGTCCTGTTTGTGGTTCATTGCAAATATGAAGGTTGGAGTATGACATACTGTGAGATACTGCTTAAATATTAAGATAATCTCAAAGAGTCATGAACAAAAGCTTTTTCACATTACCCTATTCATGTTAATGTAGTGATAATGGAACCTGGTCAGACTAACGGGGAAGGGGGCAAGATTCAAAGAGAAGAGAGAAATGATTTTATAATTTTTTCTGGGTCTTACTAATTTCAGATTGATTAAAAACACACACACACACACACAAATATATACAAAAATTAAAAGGTTGGGGGGGTTATATGGAGGCAGAGATACCTCATCCTGGGTCTTTCCACACTTGTTCTGATGTTGTGCAGTGTAATAGATATGTATTCTACAATTAATGGTACTTTGTTGTACTCATATGCTTTCATTTCAAAGAGAGTGCTACCTTGTCAGTGATCATGATGACTAAAAACTGAAACCTTGACATATGTAAATAATTCTTGCCAAAAATGATTTTTGAGTTGTACAGATTTAAATGATTTTGCAAATGTAACTATACTGTTGTACATACATTCGTTAGTGGTTATTTAAACAAGAGTACATTCCAATTGATGTGTTCATTTGCAGTGTTTTTGGTGTGATATAAATTTTGTTTGTACATAGATTTTCATAATGGAAATTTTGCAATGAAGTGTGTTGTATTTTGCTCATGAAGTTGGATAGTTTTAGTTTCTTGTCAGTAAACTTGTAAGGTCTATACTTTAAAGACATGACCTTCAAATGAATGGTGGCAATAAAATGTTGAAATCAAATGAAGTCAATAAAGCTTGAACCCAGTTTCAACCATTTAATTGGAATAATAGAAACACTTTGTGTGTTGATAGTGCACCGGCTTGCCCACATGCAGCCTCAATAGGGTACAGATGGTACACCAGCTTGCCGAGAAGAGAATCATTTTCATACTTCTTAATTCCAAGTATCACTAAAATCACTACAAATGATATTTTTCGTGAAATAAAGACACATTGAACCAATTGAATCTTGTCTCGATTAAATTTTAATTTGTAAACAAAAAACAAAAAGAAAAAAAATCATACAGGTTTAAAAGACTATACACATAACTACAAAACAATCCAATCTTGGGCTAACACGCTTGGATTTTTGCCCAGTAACCACAATGTTAAACATACAGGGTATGCAAATAATTGTTGATACACTGTATGGAATTTCCATTATTATAACACAATGATTCAAATTCTGCACACAAAATTATGGCTTGTAGGGTGCAAGCCAGGTGAGTGTATTGTATGTTTTTGACCTTACATGAATCGCGTGGGACTGCACACTTACCTCTTGCAATGTCTTGCTGACTGTGGTTGGTTGAGCATTGTGGTAGCTACTAGATTCCAAACCTATTAGGTGAAATCCACAAGTATGCCTTCAAAGTTTTCTCAAAAATGATAAATTGGACAAAGTGTACATATTCTGGTATTGCATGCTACATACAACAATTTATTTATCTGATGTTGATGTACATGTATTGACTTTGTGATTATTTGTGCCTTTTCAATGTTCGAAAAGATCAGTGTTCATACACATAGAAGGAAAGAAACCACAAACCCAATTTCAAGAATATTTTCTCTTGAGGGTTGTCTATTGTCTGGAATTATGAAGTGTATTGTTTCATAGACATGAATTTCCCTTATTTCTTTCTTTCCCTTTTCCCCCTCCTTTCTGTCTTCCCCATTTCTATCTGTTAAGTATAATGAGGTTAGTACAATAACGCTTTGGCAAATGTCATTTTTGTATTTTCAATATATTCCACAATGTATGAAAACATGAAGTTAAACATGTATATCAGAAATGATCCGGAGAGCATTCTTTCATAACATTCATGTCATGTTT
>JZLH01S0039678.1:55452-67922 GCA_001188425.1 Eucidaris tribuloides
TTCCAAAGTGAATTAGCATAAACAGTTTCTAAGAATAATAACTCATTGTTTTGAGAACTTCATTGTTTCATAATGAAATTGTTGAATGAAAAAGGTCTTGAGAAAAAGAAATTGTATTTTTCTGAAAAAAAAATCAGTTGAAGAAAATCAAAAGAATTGGCACTTGAAATAAGATACTAAAATCAGTTCATACATGGAGAAAATAAAACTGAATTTGTGATTCTGAAGAAACAAAAATCAACTTGTGATTTTAAGAAAACAGAATTTCCAGGTAAGTAAAGGGAAAATGTGGTTCTGAAATTGATCAGTCCAAGTAAGTTGTACAGTATCTCTCATTATTTTTGTAGTGGGCAGAGATGTGTGATCCTGTGTCCTACTGAATTTTTCACACCAAATCTGTTACACAAACTCAAACGCTAAAGCAACTACTTGGATTAATGACCTCTTAAAATATACTTTGTTTGCATGCATTTTCATCATACTTTTGATTTTGTTATCATTGTAGGCACTTCAACTGGCTCTGTGCTAGTTTTCTCAGTACCAGCTAGAGGTACCAATGTTCAGCTCTCTGAGACGCTAACCGGCCATAACTACCCCATTAGTGCCGTGGCTGGTGAGGGGGATTTGATGGCGAGTGCTGATGATAGTGGCTGCATTGTGGTATGGCAAGCAGGACCAAAGTTCTACCAGTTGACCAGAATCAATGGAGGAGGGTTAGTTATTTTGTGTTTCTTGAGGGTAAAATGATGATGAGGATGGAGAAAAGTTAGTATAAATTGGCTATGTTAATGATGATGATGGTGATGATGGTGATGATGATATAGTGATAGATCATGACAATGACTATGATGATGAGTGATGATGATGACAATGATGAGGATGAGGAAGACGATGATGATGTCAACGATGGTGATGATTCTGATGACAATGAGGATGATGACGATGATGGTGTTGACATTTTGTCGAAAGTTGAAGAGGGGATTATGATGACTATTGTGATGATAATGATCATATGGAAATTATGATATAATTATGATAATGATGAAAAAATGGTAATTATGATGGGTGGTGATAATGATGATGATTTGACAGATGATGATATAGTGATGAACGTGAGGCAGTGATGATGACAATATAAATGATATGACAGTTATGACTTGGGGATGATGAGGGTGTAAAAGTGATTAAAGTGACAGGCTAACATTGTGGAGCTTCAATTTAAACAAATGTCAAACTTTGATATCTGAGCTACATAGTAGTGTTCAAATGGACAAATAAACACCCTAGAATACAAAAGTTTGGAAAGTTACACTGCCAATGGCAAGTTATACATGAATAAACAATAAAACTCGGGGCGAGTTTTATTAACCTAGGTGTACACACAGTAAGTCTATGGGAGGAAATAGGCAAGTGAATCTGGTCAACTTACGATTTTCACTTTTTTAAAGCACTAAATAATCATTTTGAAATACCAATTTTTTCAGGGCTTCATTTTTAGACCTCATCAAAGACACTGGTAGCATGTGGAATCATGCGGCTCAGATTTTTTTAACTGTGGTAAATGTTAGCCAATACCTTTAAGGTGATGGTGATTTTGGTGACTATGATGATGATGATGATGGTGGTGATGATGATATGGTCATGATAAGATTTATGATGATAATATGGCATCGATAATGCCAATATTAATGATAACGTAATTTCACCAAGTCATTTAGAAATCTATGATGAGTTTACTAATGCCTCTATCCATGTCCTATCACATTACAGCACAACATGCTCCTCTGTATGCCTGTACAATGGTCTGGTTATTGGTGGCTATGGAACCGGACATATAAGAATCTTTGACACACAGAAGGGCACTCTGATGACAGAAATCTGTGCTCATTCCAAGTGGATTCATGCAATGGATCTAGCGCCCTCTGTTGGCCTCGTAAGTGTACATCACAAGTTGCTTTCTTGTATACTTCTTCAGTCTTCTGTGAGATTATTATCCTCTCTTGACAGGTTTTTGTCCTCAAATTGTAAAAAAAAATGTTTAAAAATGTAACTCATGTTGAGATTATTCCCAAGTAGAAGTAGATTTCACTTTCCAAAGACAGCAAAGTTAAATTTGCACAGATGACGTTTAGCTAGGGAATCAAAGAGGTGGGGAATTTATAACGTAAACACGGATAATCTTGTGGTCATCTGAGAAATATTTCAAGTAATGTTGCCAAAAAAAAAAATGTATAGTTGGAGAGGGTGTGGTTGCATATACTGGAATTCCCATGGGGCTTCTAGAATCATCCATTACACTTGTAAACCTGACATTCTATTATTGCTAACTTTATTATATAACACACTATTGGTGTATTTGAGAACAATCAGTTGCGTATATTGGACCAACATTATGGAATGCTGTACATTGAAAATCAAAGATACCTGCTTATAGTATAGATTATGAAAATTTGTAAAAGGATAATTGATAGATGTCTGCCTTTATGCTGCGTTTACACTATATTCCCGGCGGCCACGGCAACCACGTTTCAGGCCACTGTGGACAAAACGGGATGGACATGAGACCACGCGGAAGACCCGCTATGGATCACCTCCAAGTGCTGTTACGGCCTATAACGTACTGTCGAGTCTTATTGCGTTCCCCTCGTTTTCCTACAGCCTACTAGGTTTCTCATCCTCACCGTGACTACTGTGGCAAATTTTTTGACAGTTAAAAAATCTGGCCCGGCATCCACAGCAACACGGACTGTCACGTTTGCCCAGCATGTCCTCCTGCGTGGAATCATGTCCATCCCGTTTTGTCCACGGTGGCCTGAAACGTGGTTGCCGTGGCTACCGGGAACATAGTGTAAACGCGGCATTACAATGCGCTTCAAAGGAATACAGTGCGCATTGACAGCGTATTGAACACGTACACCACAAGGCCATGAATAAGTTGTGGCTCTGGTTTTTTCAAGAGGTTCAAAAGTGTCAACCAAGGAGTGAAAAAATGAAACTAATCAGAGACCACTGGAATTTAAGATTTGACATCACAAACCTTCAAATTTACTGAAAATAACAGAACTGGAGCTTAATCTTACCCACATTTCGTGCTACAGTGGCAGAAACATTTGCCATTTGAAAGTTTTACAATAAAAGAAGGTTGTATACCAAGGTTCTCGGCACACTCATGTTATTCTTTTCACCATGTTCAATACTACAAATGCAAAGAGCACCATTCAAAGAAAATACTGATACCAAATTTGGCTTCTTCGCCCCTGAGCAAGGTACTGTAATGGCATTTTGCAACAACAAAATATGGAAAATATGGAGAAACGCATTTTAAAGTTCTTGCTAAAAAATAAATAGGCAGTGTGTGAAAACTTTACCCTCATGTTTGTAACTGGCTTATACTAGGTAATGTTTGGACCAAAAAAAGAAGAGAAAATTCCAGCATGTTGATGACTTCACTTTTTGACTGCAGTTTGTTTCGGACGTTACGATATGTTAACATACCAGATTTTGAGGTAGAGTGGTACCTTTCAGCTTCAAATCTTCACATCTGTGAGTTCTTATGATAATTTAAGTCAAGAGTGTGCTGAACTGATCCAACCTTTACCTTAAATTGATTCCAAATTATGCTAAATGATTGAAAATCATGTATACTATATCATGTGATTAATGCTAACAAAATTAAATAAATTCCTCTGTTAGCACAGTAAAAGTATTTACATGTATGAGAACCCCCTTGATAATATTAGTCAACTTTACTAGTTGTAACTAGTACTCAATGGAAACATAAAAGGAAGTATGGAAAACATGTCACCTATACCTGTTTTGGACGTTACACATTGTTAACATTTTATTTCAAAATCAAATCTATTTCGATCAAAGTTGACAGTTTTTTCTCAAGGCAATTTTTTTCCACTGGTTTTTACCATTTTTACCATCCTGGAAAAGGGAAAAAAATGGAAATTTTTTTTATGGTTTTAAACCCTCTACCCCCCCCCCCCCCCAAAAAAAAATAAAATAAATAAATCCAGATTTTCTAGCATAAAATCTTCTAAATGAATATGCCAGTGAATAATGTACTTGAGTCTACATTTAATTGCAAGTGTATAGAAATAATTTTGATGTATGACCTACTATACTATTATGTACATTGTAATATAAGTCCAAAAGAATCTTTATTTGTGAATAGAGAAATGCTGATCATATCTTGAATAAACCTGATTGTTTGTCAAGCATGCCACAAAATCACCTGAACCCAGATTATGGGCCATTTTTTTATTCATAATTTACAAGGTGTGAATAATTTTGCACATTGCATTAACTATTCACACTAGCAAAATGCAAGATATACACTTGCATGTTTATGTTACTTATGAACTAAATCCTGTGATGGGATGATATACACCTACATGTAAATACCCCTTCTTTGGGGAGGATATGCCCTTCCAAATGAGGGAAATGTGAAATGGATTTGATCATGCTTCTTGAGCATTCTGAAAACTTTCCCTTGTAATTGGTGGGTCCTAGCTTAATATAATATTCAATGAGTTTTTCCTTTCAACTCAGTATGTTGAAAGGCATGAATACCAAAATAATTGTCTAACTAGCCGATTAGGTCTGTGGGCTGAAGTTTCTCATACTTGTAGATTTTTTACATGTGTAGGCCTATTTCAGTTCATTACAAATTCGGTGGGATTCAGTAGAAAGAACAAACTTTTGAAGTACAAAGTTAGAGTCTACTACTCTCCTTAAAAAGGTAAAATATATGTAGATCTGTACTGCTGGCTGGCATGTTGGTTCAAGACCAATTAAAAATACTCTGTGCCTGTGTGTAGTGCGGACCTACATGTACATGTACATGTATAGTTGACACCATTGGCATGCACTACAACATCAGAAGTTTGTTATCACTACTAGAGTACTAGACAAAAATGTTTTTTCCCAAAAATGTAGCAAAACTCCTTGAAATAATTACCTTGAGGTAAGTCCTCCTTGTTAATGGCAATTGTAAATAATTTTTCAGCTAGTGATATCATTTCATAAATATTTATGGGGCCATTCAAGTTTTTGCTGGTAAAAACTGGTTTTAAGGGGTTTCTTGCATTTTTTTTCCACCATCCTGGAAAAAAAAACTCTACTGACTTCTATAGATTATTTTTCAGACAGGATAATTTTTTTTTCACATACAAATCTTCCGTGTTGGTTAACATTTGCCATACAATTCCACAAAATTACATGTAGGCATTATTGCGATGAATGATGTTCAACTTTTTTTAAAGTTCCTTACTAGTTCTTTACTATTTTGGATGCCCTAGTTCCAAAATTAAACAGTTCTTCATAGATACAGTAAAATGGTTTCATGAACACCTTGTCAGTAAAGCAAAGCAAAAGACCTAAGTTTACTTTTATTATTATGAAAAAAAACCAAGGCAATTACTATCAGATCATTAGTGTTTCGGACGTTACAGAATGTTAACTTTGTGCAACATTTTTCTTGTTTTGGAGATGTTATCATCAAGACATTACAAGCAGTGAGTGGGATACACTCTGCCATGCACTGCCATAGGGTGTAGACACACATTACATGTGGCCACATTGAATATTCCATCCTCTGGCTTGCACATTCCATCCTGTTACACGAAAGCATTTTCTTCAGAAGCATTACATTCCATATTCCAATGCCCAGAAATGGAACTTATTCTTGTAGAGAAAGGGGAAAACCGATTTTTTTTTAACTGGGGTCAAACATATTTTGTTTCTAGCAATAAACACTGATCTATTGCTATTTTAATTAGAAGATGATAGGCCTTGTAAGATATTGTTAACAGGTGCCTGTAACGTCCGAAACAAATTGATCAATAGACATCTACTGGGTTATTGAAGGCTGCATCAAAGGCAAAAATACAGAAACTCAATCTTTTGACATTTCTTTTAGATTGTGCTACAAATATAAGGGTAAAAAATTAATTATTTATGAACTCATGTATTTTTGCGGTCTGTTTCAAGAGATTGATTGTTGTAAAAGCACAGCAAAACTTAACCTATTTTTGTCAAGAATTTGATGCAATGACTCCAAATTCATTAAACAATTCTTCAAATTTGATTTGGAAGTCATGACTGACACACCTAATTTGATCAATTCAGTTTAACTTGTGATACCTTTTGTACATATTTGTGAAAATCAAAATATGCACAATTAACATGTTAACAATATTACTATGTAACGTCCGAAACATATTTTCTGAGATAACAATTCTGATATATGCCTAATGACCTCAGTTCCATCACTAATCCATAGCATTGTGACCACTTTCATTAATTCTTGGTGTTTGATAAATCAAATTTTCCATGTTGAGCTTAACTTACAGTAAAAAATGTATTTTTTGTTTCGGACGTTACATTATTTTCGGACGTTACCGAAGTTAACGGAAATTTGTATTTTGTTCTGTTGAACAAAATAATAAGGACTTTCATGAACTTTTCACTATAGTACATTCCTTGTAGGTAGTCCTACAAATACATTGTAAGTAGTCTATCGCAAAGGTCATCACAAAATTTTCATGGGAGATTTAAAAATGTTTCGGACGTTACAAAAAGGTTAACGGAAATTCAGGTTAAAATTTGAAGTCTACATCTTTGCATTTTAACTGGACAAGATTCGGAAAATTATTTTTGTTTAATGTTGTACATAAGTGAAATTTAGCTAAGGCTGCTATATTGAAAGGCTAGATCAGCAACATGTTTTTTTAAATGACGCTTAAAAATGAGAAGAAAAGTTAACGGAAAATGTAACGTCCGAAACACTGTATTTGATGGCTCACAGCTTTTTTCCTAACTGGAATAATCTCTTGCTTTCTTTTACTTTTTAATCCTTGAAAGAAATTTTTAAAATGCCGTAGTTTATATTTTGCAATCAATAACAAACGGCAATGTTTTTCAGGTTGACAAATTTCCGTAAACTTTTTGGCATTTGGGTGCATATTACACAAAGAAGTTAATGTGGTGCCAGTTTGGTTAAGCTATGGGAGCTAAAGCTAGGTCTGTACTATACTTACATGGCAAAACCATGGCAGAAATATATTTGGTCTCTCCACAATAATTGGCCAAAGTGCGTTTTAGAGTTTTGACCCATCTTGAAAAAACCAGAGCCTTGTGCAAATGATGCACCACGCCATACCCCGGGGTACCGTTGTACCCCGGGGTACCACGTTGTGCAGCGCCCTCTTGTGTTAAAAAATGTATTTTTTTCAGTTACGATCGATGAAATCAGTGGTGATGATGCAGAGGCTGTGTAGCTCTGCACCAACAAAAAGCATAAACTTACGAAAATAGGGTAAAAGAATTTAAATGTGTTATTTTCACCTTATTTCATTACTTTTTACATTATATTTGTAACCCAGGTACAGTTGCTGGAAAAATAAATAAATAATTCAAAATTCGGAATTTCTAGTTGTACCGTACGGGCTAGGGGTGGGAACGGGGGGCGGGGGGGGCGAGGGGGGCCTTGCCGGCCCCCCCCCCAAAAAAAAATTTCGGATAGGAAAAAAAATGCCGCCTTTTTCAAACTGAAATGTGCCTTGTTGAAACAAAGGCAACTTTTTTTAACCTACGAGCGTTTTCGTTGCTCCTGAAGGAGATTCTCTTTTGTTATTTATTATATTTTATGTTATAATTCATCTTCTTTTTTGTTCATTTTCTTCTCTTTTTTTTTCCCGGGGGGCATGTTTACAGTACAAGAGAATGACATAATTGTAAATTATGTTAATAGGACCATTTGTGGCGTAAAGGGCATTTGACGGCATCCTCTCTTAACATATGAGGAAGCAAAATTTAAGGCCCTCCTACTCTTTGTGTCGATACCCCTCCACATTTAACGTAAGACAAAATAGTGCATTTTGTCTTAGTTAAATGTGCCTTCTTTTGGTTTGTAGGCCCCTACCCATACTAGTTAAGTGTTTTTTTTTTAAGGGAACCAACACCCTGAGAAATTCATTTGCTAATACAGATAGAATATAATTGTGCCATGCCTCTGCAAATATTAGCATTTTATGATCACTCCGTTTTTTATTTATTGAGGTTTGAATGTGAATTTCAACAACAAATTAAGTAACAAACGACTTGCATAGACTACTCGATCATCCGATACTATCACATTCGATCGATCGCGCTATCGTATTTTTTTTCTGTCAAACGTCTTGATCGATAACAGTATTGCCGTTTGGCTGGAGTGCCGCAGATACGACGGTCCGGCGGACCTGTAAAGTTCACTGTCGCGTCAATTATTTATGGTCGGACCTAACCGTTAAAATAAAAACGTTTCGAGGAAAAAGGGTGTACATAAATTATATTCAGAAATGTCGAGTGTAATTGTTTCCCGATCGGGAATAAATAATGGATACAGACCAATTCGGATTCATATGATACTAAAACAAATTTCGGGTGCTTGCTTTTACAATTGGAAATTAATTGTCAGTGGTAATATTCGGCTCCATATATGTCAAAATAAAGTGTGACATACAAAAGTCATGTATACCCTATGGATCGGTTTGCAGTGAATTGTCCTAATAGGGACGCTGTGTTAATGGCAAAAAATGTCAACAGGTATTTTTTATCAAAAGACCCGGATCCTGTTTGTGCTATTTTTGCGTAAGTAGCGGCGGGAATGGTATTATCGCCGCGTATAGCACTACTTGAAAGGTTAAATGTGCAAATTACTTCATGTATTAAAAGCGGTAATTAAAGAAAATGTCCGCAACAAAAGGACGGGCGTTTGTCGCGTATATTGCATGAAGAAGACGAAATTATGCAAAATAATGATGTTGTATCACCACCAGAAACCGTTCAATCTACCACCCCACCACCCGGCAAAGTTTTGCCGACGCGGCATGCAGCGCTCAGTGGGACATTACTCGCCGCCACAAATACTAAGTTTGACCGACTTTCCTCCATTAATAATAATCCATACCCTCGGATTGTGGCATTTAGCTTCAGGAAGCATAGGCCCCTATTAGAGGCATAAATAAATGTTTTCATGCCAAAACTATGTCATATCATTATATCATCCTTCAATAGAGGCTTCTGTCTTCATCCATTTAATGTTCAATATTGCCTTGCTGTAAGCTCGACAGCCGAGTTGAGCCTGTGCAAGTGCACGCGAGTTTCTCAAGCGAGCCGACTGACAATCATTGCGTTCGCACTTTCGGCGGAGTCTCGACCATTGAAATGGTTGCTATTTGCGACCGAAGCGTCTCACACTTTATAGCAACTATTTTGGATGAAGTGTTTGAGATAGACTGGCTGAAACTTCGCAACGTTTTTTGATCAGGAACGCGACACTAGTGTGCGTATTGCGTACACAGATCGATCCTGAACTCCGATAGTTTTGGTAAAAACGCACGCGTATAGCCAGAACGCGCACGCATATAACCGGCGTTTACGGAACTGAGATTGAACGCGCGGAACTGAGTTCCAAAATGTTTTGATTAATATTAACAAAATATGATCACCTTACGAGCTATGACATTGTCTAGTGGTTATTTGTTGTGTATTCTAGCTGTACACAAATTTGATTTTCAGGGTGTTGGTACCCTTTAATGAACGCACTTTCGTCACTAAAGGTGATTTTGTTTCTTTTTTTTTATTGTTTTTATATTCTATGTATTTTTGCCCATGCTGGGGTACGTCGTAAAGAAAAAACTTTGTTCAACGAAGAGGCAAAAGGGGCATTTGGCCTCTAACCTCACTGCCCTCGTGGTGGCAAAATTGGGCCCTCTCCATCTTTTATCTTGATAACATTTTATGTGCTTTTCAAGTGATGAAACTTGTCTTTCGTGAAACAACTATCCCACGGTGGCCTTTTATTATCTTCAACAAACTATATAGAAAATCACTTATTGGGGAAGAATGCCCCCTTCTCTGTAACAGAACTTTGCGTATTCCACAATAGGGGCGTCGATCCTGGGGTGGCAAGGGGGCGGTCGCCACCCAAATGAAAATATTGGGGGCAAACATATCCCCCAATAATTTTGACAACATGAAAAATTTATGATGTGTATAATGCAAGGAAACGTCTAATGCTAGTGCAAAACACAACAAAACCATTACATTAAATTTATACACAAAATACTGTACTAAACATATTCAATTTTCGTTTTTTCTGCGCGCTTCGCGCGCAAAGTTCTATACTACACTTTGGCGCACGGAGTGCATCGAACATTTTTGAAATTTTTCTTACTTTTGCCATCCCAATTCAAAAAATGGATCGAAGCCCCTGTTCTACAATATACAGCATGACTGCATAATCATTAAGTGTATTTAGATGCGTTATATCGTGCAGATGGGGTACTGTAGAGCCCCAGAATATACCACAAATAAAGCAAATTTTACAACCTAAAATTTTCAAATTTTCCCAAACCGCTCGCTCGCTCGCGGAGTAGATATATATTATTTCATGCTTTAATAATAAAATCCCCTTCAAAAATGTTTTGTTGCACTTCAAAAAAATTGGGAGTTGTAATAAGCGCCAGAATAGACCACAAAAGCGAATTTTACTACCTAAAATGTCCAAATTTCCCAAACCGCTCGCTCGCTAGGCTCGCTCGCGGAGTAGATATATATTTCATGTTTTCATAATCAGCATTGCCCTTCAAAAAGATTGGGCTTAAGTTACATATTAGCGCGGAAAACTAGCTACTTCAATCAAAAACGTAATCTGATAGTGAAAATATGTGCGTGCTCCCAATGCCCTTTTTGACACAAAAGTGCCCTTTTGGGGCTTTGCCCCCCCAAACGAAAATACGTTCCGCCGCCCCTGACCCCGGGGTATGGCGTGGTGCATCAAATATTGTGAATGCAGACGAATGAATGACTTTAACTTTCACATATGATCCACTGTGAGATATTTGAGAAAACAGTACAATTAATGATATCAATAATTATTCCACGCAAAACAAAATATGAAAAAACTAAAATATAAATAAAACCGTAAAAGAAACCACATATGAATGACATGCAAACACTCACAATGAGCCTGATTGAGCAATGAGTTACAATAGGTAAAAGCCACAGCAATGTGCTCATTCTACATAAAAGCTTTTTGCAAATTTAGCTAATAGATTCAATAGAAATTGAAACCAATTAACCTAATTTACCCTCGTAAGACAGAATTTAAAGGCTGGATGAAAGAAATGGCAATTTTGTTACAGGCTAGCAAACTTACCATCGCCACAGAAGAGCTTGTGAGTTGTTTCATATTTTCATCTAATTTTTCTTCTAAGTTTAGTTTCAGAATACCAAATACATTCTAACTCGCATATTTTAATTTTTCTTGTAGAAGAAAAGTAAGAAGAGTTTTTGTTTTCGAAGAAATTTCAGAATACAAGATTGTTGTAACTCGGTGACTTAGAACAGAATTCCTTGTAAAACAGTTTTTAGAATACCGCCCCTGGTGTCTTGAATCATATTTTTTCTCAAATTGTTGCCAGTTACTAAAATACATAATTTCTGAAATGTTGAATTTAGTATTAAATAACTATAGTATATGGGAGAAAAGTTGACTTGTGTTTCCATCGTATTTTATTCTAAATATGAAGCACTCAGTTGCAAAAGGGGTTAGATCCATTTTCAACCAAAAATGAGTTATTCACATCAGTGCATCGGTCAGCTTTTTATCTATAGAAAAACAGTTGTTCCCAAATTAAATGCAAGTAGAGATACAGCATAGATTACTTTTGTTTTCCACAGGGGTATGTACAAACTTGGGAAAAGAAATGCAGTTTTCTCCAAAGCCAGTGAAGAGGATCTAACCCCTTTTTCAACTTAGCTGTTCATATATATTTTGTCTTGCTATTATTTCAGTTATTGTCTACATCTGAGGACACCTTTGCCAGAGTGTGGTCTTTGAAAGCTGATGACAATCAGGCAAAAGTAAGATATTCACTCTTTTCAAAAAATTAGTTGTTAATTTATATTATTTTGGTGATTTTGATATCACAGGGCTCAGCCCCATCCTATGTAAATCTGTTTGAAATACAGAGTGGTGCTTGTAAATCTGATATGTGTTTCTTACCTGTGGAAATTTCTTCATGTCTATTAAATATCTGTTATATAGAAAGAAAAAAATACACCTCTTAAAAAGTGTAAACAAGCCTTGTAACTTGATTATTTTCACTATGCTTTTCAGCATGTAACAGTGAACTGTTTTGGTCACATTTATAGAATTGAATGCATTACACCAGTCTCAGAAAACCAACTGAACATGTATCAAAATTGGATAGGCAACTAGATATCTTCAACTCTTACAGTGCCAAAGGCACAAATATGCACTACACATTACACATTATGCTCATAGAGCTGTAATTTCCTGGCATGTTAAGAGTTAAAGCCCAAGTAAACGTTTTGGTCGATCAGACAAATTTCTCATCAATCTTTAACAAAGTATGGTATTGTCCTGGTGTACATCAGAAAACCACATCTGACCT
>JZLH01S0039678.1:84808-97999 GCA_001188425.1 Eucidaris tribuloides
GTTGTTGTTGAGTCACGTGGTGGTTACGCGCGTTATTAGACTTGTAACAGACACTGTTCTGATGTTAATTTAGTGATAAATGACATTAAATCAAAATTTATCAGTTTACTGTGTTGGTTTTTTAATTACTTTAATTTAATACTTTTTCATGATTTTTTGTGGATTAAAAAAAAATAAATATAAAACTGTAATTGCACTCAAACGTATTTTAATTTAGTCATTCATGAAATCCAAAAATTGCCTTCAGCCATACTGCATCTTGTTGTGAAATAACACTTGTCTTCGAAAATTCTTGGACGATATTAGGAGAGAGAACCTTAATATCGACAAAATATTCGCATAATTAGCAGGAGTGTATATATGATATGATATACTGTATATACACATCCATCTATGGAATGAATACACATGCAAGAAGGAATAAAATTACACAACTACTGAAGTCACTTGTGAATAACTTGATACTGCACTGACTTTTCAAATAGGGACATTATTTCTAATCAAAATGTAAGAATTTGGTTACAAAGATTACAGCATACCATTTACTGGTAAAAGTTGATCCTCCTCAATGACGCTTGCACAGGCTTTCATATGAAATGGACACAATTTTCCTCAATTTTATAATTATCAGTTTAGTGTAAATAATCTTGGAAATAAAGTCTGTCTACTGAGTGACCACAGAATAGCATTGGATTTGAACCCAACTGCTGATAATTACACATACTCCATTGCTAATGCATACATGATTTGATGTACAGAATGGAACACATAACATTTTATAAGGGAATTTTACTTACATTTTGTTAAGTGTGTTACACAATATTATGATAGCTTTGAGAGATATGGATTTGTCGAATTCAGGCTCGCACTATATTTCAACAGAATTTGATTCTACTCATATACATTTCTAAACCTTTTATGTCTATAAACAGATTTACGAAATACTTTTTTTTGACTTCCTTAACTTCTGCAAACCATGTATTCAAGAAAGTAGCATATATATGTCTGAAAATTATGTGTCGAATAAACAACTATCACCACATATCATAACTTTCTCAGAGTACTGATCTTGCATCTAGCACTACTTAACAATAACTAGGAACACAACATAATAAACATATGTTAATCATGTTATTATATTCTTTTATATTTCAGACAATACAGTAACTATATAGTCAACCACATTTATTCACACACATAGAAGTGAAAGTAAAGGAACATTCAACAGTAAATGCACTATCATGTTGTATAGATTCGCAACCTATTGCTGTCCAATTGGAATAAAGATATACTTGACACGTTTTTCATGCATACAACACATTAATAACATGAAAGACATCACAAAAGGTATAAAGTTATGTCTAGTTGAAAGTAGACACTCCTAACATACCAAAGTCACAAATCTGCACCAAATAATACATATAAGGTCCATAGAGGTTTGAAATCCTCTGCCATGTTAAGAGTCGACATATAACTTCAAATACAAGAAACCTTCATTTATAAAGGCCTTCAAATTAGATCCTATGTATATATTTTTTTTTCTGGGGGTGGGGGTGAAGGTGTGGGTGGGGGAGGAGTGAGGAGAGAGGAATTCCATACTGATGGATAACATTGCATTTTTAAAGTTTTAAATAGATTTTACTGTAGAGCTTGTGGCATGAACAACTCTACCAATTTCACCTCCACAAATACTATTTCACAAATATCAAAAGGTTGATGAAGAAAAAACAAGGTGGTAAGGAATTGAATTGCCACGGCTACACAAGGTAATGAATTATGTCTTCACCTGATATTATAAGCATATTTATCCCCAAGTTCTCAATTTTTAGTTAGGTAGTTTCACTAAACTGGTTACACAGGAATGTCTATTAGAATCTATGACAATGCCTGATAATAAACTACTAGCAGTTATTTTGTACACAAAAAGCCTGAAATAAGGCCTAAGTTTCAGGCCTTTGCCAGAAAAAATGGCATCACTACTGGTAGCATACATAGGAGTTGTGTGAAACCACTGAGTATATCATAAACAGTTTGAAAAACCTGGCAGCACTAGTGCTATTCCTCAGCTTATAAAAAGTTACGCAAATTATAAAGGAGTTATCAATCATGACATTTTGATTTTCATGAATGTGACACAGAGCAAATGATGCAATTTAACACATATGCAGCTTTAAAAAGTTCTGCAAAAGAGGAGAGACAAGATATTTCATCACAAGGTCTTTGTGAAATACCCATCTAAGCCAAATCAAACCATCTTCAACGGATTAAAGAGTTTTTATCATTCATGATGTTTGGTTTTCATGACAGTGGCACATTTGTAAACTTGGCAAAATTGAACATGTATGTAGCTTTACAAAGTTATGCAAATTAAGACAAGAGACAAGATATCTCGAAGTTTTTGTGAAATGCGTATTAAAACAAACCTTCAGCGGGATAAAGAGTTGTTATCATTCATGATGTTATATTTTCATGACTGTGGCACATTTGTAAATTCAGTGAAATTCAACATGTATGCAGTACTGCTTGGAAATCTTGAGTAGGCCTGATCACCGAGGAAATAGCAGTTTTCTTGTCTTGAAGTTGGTACTGGTCATCTCATGATACCCCTGACCTGCTGATGTCATTGTATTTCTTGACCGTAGCCTCCAGGTTTTGTGTCCGTTTGGCCAGCATCTTGGCCACGAGCCTCTGGTGGGCCAGGGCCTCGCTGCGGTCATTTAACTGTAACCAAGGAAACACACGATATGATTGACATAAATTTGCATAACATATTGTTCTCTATAATCCTTTGTCAAAAATCCATGTTCATAGAATAGTCAGGATCACCTCGAAATACCAAATGTATTTCTACTGGGACATTACACATCACTTGGAAATCTACTGTTCTATTGAATTATGTCATATCAAATGACATTACAGTTAGCCACATCTTATGGACGGCAGGAAATTCAGAACAAGAAAGGTGATTAATGCCTGTACAATATTTATTTCATGAAATATTTAGTATGACAGATATAATGGAAATGTGTCATTTGTGGTATCACATAAATTCATGGGCTTTCAAGGATTGTGAGGTAGTGTTTTGAGCTATCTTAAAACAGGCAACTCCCATTATTACGAAGTCCTCAGGACCGGCAGTTTTCTTTCGTTGTATCAAAATTTTGTTATAAGGAAACAGTTAAAGTATATGAAGATATATAGAAAATTATTTTAGGACCTGAATTCCTACTTTGTTGTAACAGGAATTTCTTTATAACCGTGTTCGTTATAACGGGAGTGCACTGTATCAATTATACGCAATATTGAAAACACAATATTGTTTTGGCTACCAACTCGATATATCACGATAGCATGATATTGCTTCAAAGTACTGGTAATCAATTTGTGAGACACGAATCCCACACATGCACAGTTTAGGAAACCCAAGTATATTACGGGCCAATATTCTTTCAAAGAACACATTGATTTCCATAGGAAATCCTGGTTTTTCACAAGTTTCAGGGAAAAACGGGTATTGAGATTGATCAAAATTGTGTTTAATTCAAATTAAAAGTTAGCCTGTTGGAGACTAAATTCGAGATACATGACGCTGGGGTCTAGGGCGAATGTGTGTTCTATCAAAATCAAACCATCTCCAATGGGGTTAAGATGGAGTGTTCAAGAAGACAATCCATAAAAAACTACAAGCTGATCTATTATGTGATTGTTTGTAGCGCTGTCAGGCTGAATGTATGAGTGTGCTTTTTTGCCTTCCAAAACCAATTGTGATCCAGTTCCAAACCCTTTCATGACCCATTTCCACAAATCTGTTCTTCATGTCAAGAGAGTCTAGGTCATTTTCAAGTACAGTTCGACCTCGATTAACCGGCCGCGTTGGGACCAGCAGCCATCCGGATAAGTGATATGGCCGGATAAGAGAGATAAATTATTATACTGTGTTTGTACATTTATTAAATGTACAAACACAGTATAGGGGGAGGTATACATGCCATAAGTAAAAACAACACACACACCATGTGCAAACATGCAAAAGACCACACACATTTGACACTTTATTTACTGTCCCTGATGCCCAGCTGATTTCTGTGTACACTTCTGATAAAGGTGTATCAATTACACATAATGACTGATAAGTCTATTGTCTGGATAATAGAGAGCTCCAGTTAACTGATGGTTGTATAATCGAGGCCGAACTGTATTTTCTTACCAATTCAGCCATGTTCCTGATGAGATCTGGCATCGGCTGGGCCACCTGTACTCCTATACTTCTCCTCTTGGTCTCCTCATGGAATACCTCATCACACTCGTTGATCAAGAGTGCCTGCATGCCCATCGTCTCCGCTAGCAATTGATCAATGCTCTCTTGGTGAGAATGACCTGAAAGGAAAGAGAAAAACATAAGAACAACGGCATCCTTGTTGTGTTTGTCTTTATGTTTACTTCAGGAACTAATGATCATGTTTTACCGCTTTTATTTATTAATGTGATAATGCCATAATTATGAAAATGATATGTTGTATCCTCATCATGAACAGCATAAAATATCATCTACTACCATTATTCAAGTGTTATAACAGTGAATTATTGATACCAATAATTCTTAACACTTCTAATAACACCACCAGTATAATCATAATTATCATCATTCACTGTTTCTGCATCTGTTACTTTATGAAGATGAATAAATAAATGACATTCCTTTTGTTTAAAGGTATTGGCTAACATTTACCACAGTTAAAAAAACTTTGAGCTACATGATTCCCCATGCTACCATTGTCTTTAATAAGGTCTAAAAATGACGCCTTGAAAAAACTTGTATTTCAAAATGATTACCTAGTGCTTTAAAAAAATGAAATTCGTAAGTTGATCGGATTCACCTGCCCATTTTCTCCCATAAACTTACTGTGTGTACACTTAGGCTATTTAAACTCACCCCGAGTTTTAATTGTTTATTCATTCATAATTTGCCATTGGCAGGGTAACTTTCCAAACTTTTGTATTCTAGGGTGTTTATTTGTCCATATGAACACTACTATGTAGTTCAGATATCAAAATTTGACAATTTTTTAAATTGAAGCTCCACAATGTTAGCCTATCACTTTAATGAAACTATGTTCCTTTTCTTTATAAATCTAAAATCCTACAACTGGATAAATACCATTTCATCATCATCACAATCGTCATCATCATCATCATCATCATCATCATCATCATTTCAGCACTACCTTCCTCACCATTGTCATCACCATTGTTATTGTAATTGTCACCATCATCGTCATCACCATAATCATCATTCCCATAATTTTTGTCATTATCATCACCATCATCACCATTGTTGTATTCCTCACTTTCATCATCACCATCATCATCATCATCATCATCACTGTCGTCATCATCATCATCACTGTCATCATCATTATCATCATCATCATCATCATCATATCACCATCACAAACCATCACCATCATCACCATTACAACTGCCACCACCACCACCACCATCATCATCATCATCATCATCATCATCATCATCATCACATCATCATCATCACATCACCATCACAAACCATCACTATCACCACATCATCATCATCATCATCATCATCATCATCATCATCATCATCATCACATCATCATCACATCACCATCACAAACCATCACTATCACCACCACCACCATTACTATCATCACACCATAATCATCATCATCATCATCACATCATCATCATCACATCACCATCACAAACCATCACTATCACCACCACCACCATTACTATCATCACCACCATAATCATCATCACCACCACCACCACCACCACCATCACCATCACCATCACCATCATCATCATCATCATCATCATCATCATCATCATCATCATCATCATCATCATCACCATCACAAACCATCACCATCACAAATCATCACCATCAACACCACCACCATTTCCAGTTCATCAGGTTCTCACCATTCTTTATAGTCTCTTCTTTCCTCTTCCAAGGTAGTACTAGTTTCTTCTTCATTCCATTTTTATCTCTGTCCTGTTGTCCTGGAGTAGAGGAGTCAGCCAGCTGTCTTCCCATGGAGGAGTTTCGACTCAGCTGCTCCTCAAAGGCCTTCCTGAAGGCATCTGCCACTAAGTACGCTTCTTCTAACTGTCCTTTCAATTGATGGTTCTGGATAAGTAACAAACAAGTGAACTTAATTAACCCTTGTGCTTTGTTCTTCTTTTTTTGTGGGGGTTGGAGGTATACAACAAGTCTATCTTGGTAACACGGAGATATAATAATGTCCATGGAGCACACATCAACAGCCACAAAGCATAAGTCCCACGCAGCTTTGCTTGGGCCCCACATAAGGACCCTAGAAGAGCATTGGCTCTGGCTACTTTCTGGTGCAATCTAAGTCTTATTTCATTTTGAAGTATTCTGGTCCAACATTGGATGTCCAATCATTTGCTAAAAAGTAACTGATTCCAAAATTATAATGGTGTTCTGGAACATAAGTTTAGCTTTTGGGTTTTTAGAAATAACAACCATTGTGGGTGATTTGAAATGAGAAAGATGTAGTAGTCCTAAAAATGGTTAGACTGGCAGTTGTCAGTGTGTGTCTTGGGGGCACTTTGGTAGGAAACAGTTACCTTGCCTGATCTTGATAAATTACGGGAAGGGCAGTCACCCGACTGCCTCATCCACTTTTGGTACCCAAGAAGAGCTACACAGAGATGGTGCATTAGCAGCAGGAATAGAGACCACTAAATAGGATCATGAGGATTCCTCTTAACCCACTGACTCCAAGATTCTGTAATTGCCACAGAGTTAATACACACCACATCCGGTTCCCGTAGCAAATGGGTTAAAAGCCTCCAGGTATCTTGGGTCCGGTTCAAGCGCTTTTAAACGCGAACCGTACCGTACCGTGCTGTGCCAATCCAATGCGTACCGTACGGTTCGCCTTGGCATGCTCTAGACCACATCGGGAGGTGGTCCTCCCTGGCACGCTTCTGGAACGGTACGGTACGGTACAGTTTGCTTCCGGAGTGTTCAGGCACCTCCTCTAGCATGGTTCAGTACGTTACAGTTCGCTTTAGGAGATCGCCTGAACAGGCCATTACTTTTATCTTGTGGATGTTCACACCTCACAAATCTTACTTCCGTCTACTTTTTGACAAAGAATTAAATGATGCTTTTCACTTCATCACTTTCCTGAGGGATTGATGGCTTGCAATTAACCTGTTGCCTCTGAGATTCTTTAAATCCCATAAAGTTAACACAGGGCACATCTGGTTCCCGTAGCCAACAGGTTAACAGATACTTTACCTCATCTTTGACTGAGCTGTTCTCTTTCTTCAGCAGGGCAGCAGTCCTTGCACATCTACAGGGCTCTGGGTTGTTGCCTCGACACAGACAGGACCCAAGTACTGCAAGTTGCTGTAAGTACAAGAAGAGGAGTAATGAAATGATCTAAGTACAATAATGCCAGTTATAGTTTATAACAACAAAGCAATAGCCATAATGTGTCTCGCCCTATTACATTACTTGACCTTTGAACTACATTGAGGTCCCAATTTATTTATTTATTTATTTATTTCATATATTTAAATAGGGCATCTATTTTGCAAATTTGATTACAAACAAGCCAATGGTTGCAAAATTACCAACCCCAATGGAACTTCCAATTATATTCAAACATTTTACCTCACTTGACCCTTGACCTACAAACATGACCTTTGACCTTCAAAATAACATTGAGATGCATGTAAGGCATCTACTATCCAAGCTTGGTTACATAAAGGAAAATGGTCTCAAAGTTATTCAAGATTAATAAGCATCACAGAAGGATGGACAAACACTGCCAAGGATCCCTTCATCTCCCTTCAAGATGGTGGCTCAACAATGCATTGGGGATTGCAGGAGAGACAATAGGAGGTTTCAATTTGCATGACCAATGTGATCTGTGATGTAAAGTTTCCAGCAGCGTTGGAAATACTCTGTCTGAGGGCAGTTTAGCCCCCCAAATTAACAAAATAGCCCCCTAAAATCACAAAACAGCCCTCTATTTTCCTCATAGGGTTCATTTTCGTCGTGACTTACAGAATGCAAACTGGAGAGATGTTTTTGAAACAAATAATCCAAATGAAGCTTATGGTAATTTTTTCCGGATTTTTTATGGGGTGTGTGATAAGCATGCTCCATTACAGTCAAGGCATATTAGAGATAAGCGAGCTAAAAATCCGTGGATTACACCCACGATTAAAAAAATAATCAAAAAGAAACACGAATTATTCTTAAAAGTTTTAAAATCAAATTACGATACGGATATATTTAAAGAATATAAAAAATATCGAAACTATTTGACAAATTTGCTGAGGAATTCAAAAAGAAAATATTATTCTGATGTATTTCAGAAGGATAAAGATTCTCCTAAGAAAACTTGGGAACATATAAATGAATTATTAAATAAAAAGCATGTAAATAATGATTGTAAAATTTCGGAATTGAAGATTAACAAATATCAGGACTGTGTAGAAGTTTTAACATCACCAGCTGAGATATCTAATGTGTTTAATGAGTTTTTTGCTAACGTAGGACACAATTTGGCGAATAAAATAAATCCCACGCCTGTGAAATTTGACCATTACTTGAGTGACTGTAATGGAAATTCATTTTTTTGGTTACCACTTACAAAGTTTGAAATTCTGGATCTAATACACAGTTTAGATAGAAATAAAGCGAGCGGATTTGATGAATTACCTGTGAAGCTTCTTCAAGAAGGCGCAGAATATGTGTGTGAACCATTGAGTTATGTATTTAATATGTCATTATCAACTGGCATATTTCCAGATGATCTTAAAATAGCTACAGTCATCCCTTTGTTTAAAAAGGGCGAGAAAGATAAGCCTAGTAATTATAGGCCCATTTCAGTTCTCTCAGTTGTCAGTAAAATATTTGAAAAATTAGTAAATGTTCGATTAATAAAGTTTTTAGAAAAAAATAATGTATTGTTTGAACATCAATATGGATTCAGACAAGGATACAGCACTAAACATTCATTGGTGAATTTAATGGATCAAATTTCTAAATGTGTTGATAACAAACAGGTGACACTTGGTGTATTTTTGGATTTTGCAAAGGCATTTGACACGATCAATCATGAAATTCTTTTACAAAAACTGCGTCATTATGGGGGTGGTATTCCACTTAAATGGTTTAGCAACTATCTTTTGAATCGGAAGCAATACGTACTTTATGATGGATCAAAGTCAAGGAAAGAGGACATTTTATGTGGTGTTCCTCAGGGTTCAGTATTAGGTCTATCAGTATTAGGTCCAACACTTTTTCTTATCTATATTAATGATTTACCTAAATCTTCGTCATATTTCCACTTTAGACTTTTTGCAGACAACTCAAACTTGTTCCATACTTTTGATTCAGGATTGCACGATATTAATTTAACAGAAAGTAATGACAATCTGTTCCATGTAATTCAGTGGTGTGATGCAAATAAACTTACAATTAATCATAATAAGACGAAATTTGTGCTATTCAAAAATAGAAGATTTTGTATTAATGTGCAAGGATATTTGGATATAAAAGGAAATATCCTACAAAAAGTGACTTGCGCAAACTTTATTGGAATAAATATTGACGAGAATTTAACGTGCAAATATCATATTGATCAAATTTGTTAAAAAATTAGAAGAGATGTTGGCATTGTATATAAATTACGCCATTTTGTAACAAGACAAGTTTTGATGATGATATATAATGCATTTATTCTACCACATATCACTTACGGCATTGAAGTATGGGTGGTACCTGTACTACGTATCTAAATCAAATATTACTTATACAAAAACGAGCTGTTCATGCCATAACATTTAAGAATCATATGAAACATTCAAGGCCATTATTCCATGAATGTAAAATACTTGACTTGTATCAATTATATCACTTCATGATTCGTATGTATATGTATGACCTAATTCATGGTCACACACCAGATGATCTGTCATTATATTGTTCATATGTTGATCATACTTATGAAACCAGACAAAAAATCAATAAAGATTTAGAATTCTGGTTTGCAAAAACAAACGTGGGAAAGCAAAGTATATCACATACGGGACCAATGAATTGGAATTTGCTGAAGAACGATATCAGAAATAGTCCTTCAAGGAACACTTTTAAAAAAAAATTAAAACTCAAACTTCTGGAAGATAATAAATGCCATGATTAATTCATAATAATTACTTAATGTATATAGTGTAAATACGTTCATTTTAAAATAATATGTTTAACTGTTTAATGGGACTAACTTAGATTAGCATTATCATGCTATTATTTAACTCTCATAGTATCAAACGGCTTAGTTTTTATATGTTTACGTCCTGTTAATGTTTCTATTTCTTTTCTTTTTTTTCCTGTAAATTATATGTTGTAATTTGTTATGTATATGTAAATATTGTATAATGACCATTGCAGTTTGATATGAAATTCATTCATTCAAATTCATTCAATGTATAACATACTGGTACTAAAATCACTATATCTGGCTTGAAAGTAGCCCCAAAATACAAACTTTTATTCTCTGCCCTGGAAGTTGGTGTTGAGGCCTTCTGTGCAAGAATCAAGCTGAGGATCATGTTGGTGCCTTATTCCTGCAATGGTGTTTGGGGTAAATCTACATTATGTTGAAAACAGGAACTTCATTATTTTGTGTTGTAGATGACATCAGTACTTGTAAATGAAAAGCTCCTTCTCCTACCTACCATCTGGCTACACTGCATGACAGCAATGCCACAGTTAACTAAGTGCAAACACCGACGATCATTTTTTTTTTTTGAGCTCATTCATATATATAAGCCCCCAATTGGAACAAATATTGAATGAAGGTCTTAATGCCTGAACAGCCTGATCTGTAGTATTGGAGATTCATTGGTGGACCTGTGAAGTGTGAATTTACAAGCAGACATACCACGGTCGACAAATGGTGTTTGGAGTGGACATACCTGTAACCCTGTGTCATAAATGCGGACTGTCAATATGTGTGGACCTGTATTGTCATATTTACCGTCAGCGGGTTGGAGTCGAGATTGGGATTACAACGAGTTTCCATAACCCGAAACATATTATGTGGATTTACACATCGGGACATCTTCATTTTTATTTGCTGTAAGTTGATAACAGAGGAATATCATAGCCTGCCTGCTGATTTGAACTTCATCACAGTGTAAATACATTTAAGTTAAAATAATTTTTTATTCAATTTTACCTTACCACTTTTGTTTAATGTGAATTTAAAATATGTGAAAGATAATTTGTCATTTCTGTAACAAAAATAAAGTAATTTTTATCTTATGGAATCTCTTATTTGTGCAATTTCTTTTGGTTGTGTAGGCATTGTAACAGTTTTCTATATCTTGACCTACCTCAGAGACTGAGTTGTGAAGATAGGCGTCATTCTTGGGGGACCAGTGTCTGTCGTACTGGAGTCTCTCGTTGGCATCCATCATGGCTAACAGCTCATCCCTCTCCCTGATCAGGGCTGCCAAGAAATCAAATTAAATGGATGCAGTTAGATACAAAATGATAATCATGATACCATGTAAATTAGTGTTGCACGGCTTCAGGATTTTTGGGAGTCGACTAGTCGCTGATCAAAAGTCGCGACTCCGACTATTTGTCGACTCTTGGCATTCGGTTATGTTGGTATGATCAATAGGTAAAAAGAAGCACACTACAACCTATACAATGACTGTTCAGTGTCCTCCTTTAATGATTTCAGTGATTTTGATGCAAAAGCAGTCCATTGTTGTCCCATTTCATTACCAATGATAATGGTTAGTTCATTTTGAAAATTGTTTTTGAACTTATGTTGTTTCAACTGTGATTACAATCATTCAGAAATTGACTTTCTACCATAGTCCCACACATTGTCATTGATGTTTTGACTGGTTTATATGGCATACATATGTGATTACATGGAGTCGATTCTGGCATTTCTAAATTCGGAGTCGCGACTCCTCGACGACAGTCACGACTCTGACTTTTGGCGACTTAGTCGTGCAACACTAATGTAAATGTCCCCTATCACGACAGTAGGATAGCAAGTCAAAGGGGGCACTTTTTGTATCCAACAATGCAACAAAACCAACATGATTGTGTAATGGTAATATGATATACCACAGTCCTTTTCCTCTTGCAGACTATTTACGATGTCATTGCATAAATGCATAGTTCATGAATATTTGCTTGTATTAAAAGTCAATTTTGTATTAATTATGTGAGAGAAAACAAGTCATGCCTAAAAAGTGGACTGTCAAGCTGAATACATGTTTCATGTGTCATGAAGTGATATTAACACTAAGAAAACAAACAGATAAGATAACCAAGAGATAATCTGATGGATTACCATGATTCTTATTTAGTTCAGACTCAATATTACCAACAGCAAATGACAAAATGACCATTTTCAACATAATAACTTGATAGCCATTATAGATGAAATTGATTGATATTGACTGATGAAAAGTAAGACACCTGTGGTTGTATGGCCCAAGTGTGTCAAACTCACCCATTTTCTCAGCATGCAGTCTCCGTACCTCATCAGATCGTGCATGAAGTGTGGCCATTAATGCTGTATTTTCAATGCTGAGTCTAGAATGGGAAATAAAACAGATTGATTAACTGATTTCATTCAATGGATACAACAATCAAAGATTACAAGTGACAGTTGTGTTACAGGCTTATTTCCAACGTGGTCTGTTAAGATGAGGCCATATTGAGGAAATTTTGATGAAAAACAGTTTTTGATTCTTTTTCAATCCAAAAATACACATGATTATCATCAGTTGCAGCTGTCTTACACTCTACACAAAAATGCAGGGTGTACTGGACTCTACCCTTTCCCATTTTGTATAGCTTGTAAAATCTGAGCAAATATAACAAGTTATACATAAACATACTCCAATATACACAAAAGCACTTCACAACTGAGCAGCTTGTACTGCCTACCATCCCTGAGTGCAATAAAGTTAATTGGGTGACACATGCCACTTGCTGACCCTATAGGATGAAAGACATTTTTAATATTGTAAAGATCCAATTAAAACTTTGATATCTGAGCCAGATAACAGTGCGTGAATGGACAAATTAACACCCTAGAATACAAAACTTTGGAGAGTTGTGCTGCC
>JZLH01S0039680.1:0-13677 GCA_001188425.1 Eucidaris tribuloides
CCCCTCCCCCCCCCCCGGGACTTCACGTGCAAAATCTGCATGACTGCGCGTTAACCGCGGCACCCAAATTTTAGGCCGCGGCTAAGTTTTCAAAGGTGTTATAAATTGATTACAACGTCATTTCTAACCATATATAGGGTATGCTACCCATGAAATGAATGAAATACAATTATGTGTTTTTCACCGAATTTGACAGGTAATTTGGCATTTTGAGCATCAGAAAAAACTAGCAACCCTGCTCCCGATCGTAACCTACCTTCCCTTGCCAAAAGTACTGCGAGGTACACTGATAACACATGCATTATAAGTTGCAGGGGTATTTCTATAATGATGTCCTAGTGTAGGTATTGTTGGAAAATAATAAATCATGTGTAATAAAGTCAATGAATATTCTTTCTCCTTTTCTTTCCAAGTCGTAAAGATTATCCAATGCAAGCGCACCCATGCCGGCAGAGGGACTGGAACACAATATTTATTTATCTTTTCGCTCCCTATAGGGGTTGGGTGTTCAATTCACCCTTGCATCGTAATTCGGCTTATACTTCCAGTGAAATGGTTTTGATGGCTTGGAAAGACTTCCAACAAACCAAAAAGTCGGTCTCAGAAAGAAGACCACACCGTGCGAAGAAGAAAGCGCCTCCAATCATATTGTCGTCAGTTTCACTTTTCATTTTGTTTTGTTCCATTTTACTCTGAAAACGATGCGTTCAAATGCAAAATGATACAACGTGCCCCCAAACAATTAATGTCCGTCTCAAATATCGCAGAATGTTTACCAATATCAAGTACGATTCTACATTTTAGAGTTACGGAAAGGCAGATTTAATTGTTGTAGATGTCAACATTCCATCTGCAGCACTTCAGTCGGTCAAGAGGGTGCCTATTCAAAACCAGTGAAGCGAGATCGATGACATTTTGAAAAGACCTACAAAATTAAGTGGGTTTTTCATATCTGGACGGTAAATAGAGAGTACTTGATTTGGGTAAATATATTCTGTGATTCGTTGAGAGGGTCAATCATATTAGAACACGCGCAGTACAAATTAAAGACATGTACTCATAATGATCCCTCAATCCAAACGGGCGAAATGAATCCATTATACAAGCAAAGAAGAGAAATAGCTGTCGTATAATAGTACAACAGTTAACTAATAATTATATCACAGCCGATTTTCGTTTCTGTCAGTTTTCCTTTTATATTGATTTTCTTTCCTTCATTCTTGTACTTAATATGACTATGGTAAAAAATTAATCTTCTTGCTAAGATAGATATACACTCATGCTCATAATTATGGAATATTTTGTTGATACATAAGTTCTTTCTCCTATATCGTCCAAAATTTTCAAGACAAGTGTTTATTTCACAAAAACACTGTATGTGCAGCAATTTTTGGATTTTACGAGATGACTGAAGTAAAAACTAAAATACGTTTGAGCGCAATAACAATTAAATATTTATTTAAAAAAAATCCACAAAAATCATGAAAAAATATTAAATTAATTTTAAAAAACAACACAAAAAACTGATAAATTTTGATCTAATATCACTTATCACTAAATCAACATCGAAATTGTCTGTTACAAGTCTAATAACGCGCGTAACCATCACGTGACTCAACAACAACTCTGAATACCGCCATTTTTAAACACAGGTTTTAGGGTCGAGTCGGACGCTACAAAATGCTTAGCATTCCTGAAATACTTAGATTATAATTGTTTTACCTGGGGTGAAATATTAATCCCAGATGTACCGTTCACGGAAAAATGGCAACTTCTATAATGTCTTTTGAGTATTCCATAATTATGAGCAGGAGTGTATTTCAAAGTTGAAGTAAACCTAATACGAGGAGGTAAAGAGTTTTATTTTGTAAAGTAATCACTCTACATGAAGGTGCAGTGTAAGATGATTTAAAGTATTTTGTTTTTCGAACGCAATCAATAAAAACTCGTTTCAAAATACGAGCAAATATTTGTGAATTTTGTTCAATGCAATGACACAGTTTATTGGCCGATGGAGAGTAATGACACCATTACTTCATCCACAAACATTAGTGTCACATTGCATTGTGGAAAAAGTTTCGCCCCCTTTTTAATCCTATGAGTCAGAGGGTGCTCTCACATGGAAATATGTGTAACTGAATATTCGCATTTCATTAAATTTAAAAAATTAAAACTAGTCAACTGGACTTACTTTGTTTAGCGAGTTTACAACTTTTCATGACCTCTATACGGGATGCTTCATCAGGCCGACATATCTTTGGTGGCAATTGGCTGTTGACCCATGTCGGAAAACGTCGAGTTTTAACTTTAAAAGTTAAGAATCTACTACCTTGGCGACTGAGAACAGACATAGACAGTTAGACACGTCCTCTGTTCAAAAATATGTCCCTTACTTCCAAAAGTAGCTTACATTATTAGACTTTCTGTCCCCTTCAGGAACACTCTAAAAACAAACTAATCAATTCGTTTCAATCAGGGACTTACGAGAGCCCTATTCAAAATCTGATCAAATTTTGAATAAATTCGCTTCATATTTTCCAAGTTCTAATAGTATTTGAATAGAATCTGTTCAACATTTCGATCAGATTTTGAAAAGAAATCTCGTAATGCCCCAATTTAAATGATTCCTATTCAAATTGGTTAGTTTGTTTTTAGAGTGAAGATTATAGGGGTTGAATGAATGAAAGAGATTATTCAGAGAGGTCCATCTTCTCGGATCCAGTGCAGAAAGGAGGATCTGACTTTAATCATATCAATTTCTAAGCGATCTTTTACTTTCTTCATGGTCTAGAGTTTTGCAACGCAATGGTAAACTGGAACTAAAACCCGTCGTTTTTGGCACATATTTTGCCATTGTAACAAATCTACAAGCTTTATATACTATTGAAACGAGATTCATGATAATCAAAGGTTTCTCTTTAAGGTTAGATCTCGTGGAAGATCCCCGTTTTTCTCATTTTTTCTGACTTTGCCGCTTCATAAAATGAAAGTGCGCAATCTATAAATACATTGAAGATGAGTATGTGTAACGGGAAGTCTGAGGATTCTAAAAATGTAAAAATCAAATTTTATTGGCTTGGAGAAGGTCCACGGAATTGGCAAAAACCAATCACAGACACCATTTTCTCTCAGTATTCTGCCTTTCACAGCTGGCTAGAAATCAACGCAGTCTTTATTTTTATGCGTTCGAGTGTGAATGTAAACGACAGACATGCTCCTACACATCGTGGCGTGAGAGCAGTAGTGCATGACCTGTGCGAAAAACCTCGTATTTCTCTGCCCAAAAGAGGAGCGTTTTTTGTGCTAAACAAATTCATATGTTGGCGTTGAAAACCTCTAGAATATTGACAGAGCGCTGTTCTGATGGGAGGGGGCAGACCAAAAGGTGTTGCATCGTCTCAGTCTCCAGTCAGAGAGGTGAATGTGATGTAATATATATTTTTTCATATGACGCCCTCTGTAAGTGATGTTAGTAAATATTTTTGAATTGAATCTTGTTCTGTAGTTGCTGCTGTGTTGTCATATGGTCCTCAAAGAACCGTCGGCATTCTCTTGATAGCGTTCTCTCTTGCCACAGCCATTCCACCATCCGTCCACATCCTGATGTTGTCAATCCAACCTGTCTTCCTCCGTCCTGGCCTGGCCTTCCCTTCTACCTCTCCATCTATTGTTGTTTGCACTAAACTATCTGGTCGCCGTTTCCAATGTCCCGGCCAATGTCCGTACTTTGACGCTTTTCTCTTCCTCAGTTGCACAATCAGTCTTTCCTCTTCAGTATCCCCTACTCTTTGGCGAATCCATGCATTAGTCTTCCTGTCTTTCCAGCTGACCTGCAGCATTCTTCGCCATACCCACATCTCAAATGACTCTATCCTCTTCATGTCACTTTGTTCTGTAGTGCTCGCCTCAAACCAATCAGGGAGCGTGTCCTGACACGTTGGCATCCGATCAGTCAACCGATCAGTCAGCCGACCACGTGACACTGATAGGATCTGTCATTGATAATGGAATAACCTCTATCACCTACAGAAGACCCCTCGCAGCACAAGGTGAATAGATGAATAATTGATATAACTCCCACTCAAGGCTGCCACTCGTAGGGGAAATCCCCTACCGTAGGGGATTTTGGCCCTGCGTAGGTTGTAGGGGATACCTACGGGGAAAATGACCTTCCGTAGGGGAAACATAGGGGTTTTTGATGATTTGTAGGGGATGTAGGGGGTTTTGACAATTTTCAGAAATTTTCGTAATTTCCAAAGAAAATCCGATTAAATTCGCCCATTTTGTCCATCTCTGCCGAAGAAATTGTGATCAATATTTTGCATTTCAAAGGTTATTTTTTAGGGAAAAACATACCTTCGTAGGGAAAAAGTCGATTTTGTAGGAGAAAACATAGGTTCCTATGGGAAAATATGGTTAATTACGTGTAGGGGAAAAGTGGTGTCCGTAGGGGAAATACGCATGCGGCGTAGGGGGAAATCAAATTTTGAGTGGCAGCCCTGCTCCCACTTCTGATACCCCACACGGGGCGCCAACATTTGTTCCAACGAACTTTGCTCCAGTGACAGACAGTATCTCAGAAGACAGACAGTTAGGGTTAGGGTTGCCATTGGGTTTCACGGTCAGAATACGGTTAGGGTTAGGGTGATAGTTAGGGTTGAGGGTTAGGGTTGGGGTTGGGGTTAGAGTTAGGGTTCAGGTTAGAGTTAATGTATGAAATAATCACTGGAGCAAATGTCATACACCCCCACACACCCTCATACCTGATACCTGTGAGTGAGTGTGTGTGTGTGTGTGTGTGTGTGTGTGTGTGTGTGTGTGTGTGTGTGTGTGTGTGTGTGTGTGTGTGTGTGTGTGTGTGTGTGTGTGTGTGTGTGTGTGTGTGTGTGTGTGTGTGTGTGTGTGTGTGTGTGTGTGTGTGTGTGTGTGTGGTGTGTGTGTGTGTGCTGTTAAATAGCTTTATCGGTGTGGTACAGTGAACATTACAGTTTAATACATAGCTTTATTTCATCAAACTTATGGGGTACATTATATACTACAATAAAAAATAAATAAACGTGTACCCCACGGATCAATGTGTGTGAGTGTGTGTGATGTGTTTGTGGGTGTGCGTGTGTGTGTGTGTGTGTGTGTGTGTGTGTTGTGTGTGCGTGCGTTTGTAAAAGCTGACTTCTGAGGACACACACACTTTTATTCTGTTATCCGTGGTCTTCGTGACAAGCAAGGACGTCCTCGTTAGTAAAGACCGTGTATGTCGTTATAAATGTTGGCATATGCTGTGAAACAATAACATAGATCAATCTTCCATTCATCTATCGATCCTTCCATCTACCCATTATCCATTCCCTCAGACGCCACCTACGACAAGGAGATACCAACCGATCGGTCCATCTACGTCATTTGGGCACGTGGTCGAATCAACGACGATGGACGCGTTTCCTATCATAGTCAACGTACTGAGGGTAAGTCTAATTCCGTCTCTGAAAAAATGCATGCAGATTGTAGAGTGAGAAACGTGATATAGAAATGGAAATACAACAAATGAAGACACGCTTTACCTGTCCGAAATTGAAGAGAAGATAGCGGCCATCCTTGGGGTGACAAGATTTTATTATATAAGACTTATATCTCAATTTTTGATGAAAATGAGTTATTATTTAATCTTGTAGCTAGTAAGCCAGATTTTGTTTTGTCCAAATGTGAAATTTCCGCATAGAACCACTGTCACCAGGTAAAACGACGGCTATTCAATGTGTTACTGTACTGTCCTAAGGCAGTCATTTTGTTTTAGCTTTCCTGAGCATATATGATACGAGGTCTTTGGACGCATTAGACTGAGGTTGTATGGGCATGTACTTGGAAGGAGAGATTAAGCTAGTGGCTAGAGAAAGCTTAAACTTCTCGTTGACTGGTTTAAAGATTGACCGTCCCTTTTACAGGCTTAACATTTTGAATCGCTAATCACCATAATGAATTAAAGAAAATATGATGTAAGACCATCTCTGAAACTACATTTGGAAGCTTGCTGTATATGCAAAAAATTCTGCCGTTAAATTTCAAAATGGTATTGGTCTGTATTACAGTTCCCATTGAAGTCCTACATTTTTTATGAAGTACTAACATGTTAAATGATTGCTTCTGAAGTACAAATTATGTTCATAGTTTGTGATGTAATATTAAATAGTATACAGAGTACTCAACAGAGCAACATTTTAACATTTCAACAAACAAAACTGCTAAAAGCCTGCGGCATAGACTATTAATCAGCCATCGTTTATATGCAATATTTGAATTTGAGATGAATTATGATTTTTAAATTTTGAATATACAGCTTGCCTATCTTGCTCTAGGTTTTGCTAATGTGTTGGTGGTTTTGTGGTGATCTGCACTGAAAGGGACGGACTGTTTTAAGGCCACGTGGCATACCTCGTAAAATCTGGAAATGCTTCACTGTAGACCAATACAAATGATTTTCGTTCCATGTTTTGTCTGATGCTTTTCAGATTTTGGATAATAATGAAACATTTTGTTGAGCGTATAACACATAGGTATGATTGCATGTCTCTACAGGCCATACAGAGCCGAGATTAAAAAGAGTGGAAATAATACATTGCATGGTTCGTAATTGTGAGATTTGACAGGATGCTAAATAAATTTCAAATTACTTCTAAAATTTCCTTACGTTTCCATATTCCTAAGACATTCCGGCAATTTATTCACTTTTAACAGCTGCTGCATATGAAAATGAACTTTCCTCGTATGATTTTGTCAGTGTGGGACATGTAGTGACAACATTTTACCGTATGGAAACTAGCATTCTTTCTGGTTTATACCGATACGACTGCAGATCAAACTGATGATGAGCTAATGAAACTATTTTATACTGTATGCGGGACTGGATAGGTAGCAAATGTACATTTCTTAACAGCATCAGTTGCAAAGCATGTTTTACATTGAAGAAGAAAATTTAAAGCTTCTACCAACCTTGTATTATTTAGCTGACAAGCTTTCGTCCAACACCTGTGGACTTTTTCAAGCCAACTGGAATGGTTCCCCGTTGACAGTTGCTGTCTGTCGTTTGGAAATCACTGGAGCATATAGGCCTACATGTATAGTATATCCAGAGTCCCTATTCAATGTCGGGTTGGTGTTTTTAATCCATATGGCCTCTTTAAACTTTCTTGGCCAAAAGCTTGGTTCAAAGTCAATTACATGTGCATTATCCCGATCAATGTTGTGCCCAGAGTCAAAAGCGTGTTCCGCAATGGCTGAAAGACTGGGATTATTCAGCCTATTAATGCTCTTTTGTGTTCCTTCAATCTGTCTTTAATTGATCTCACTGTCTCTCCAATGTATGTGCTGGCACAATCTATAATTATTCTATGATTCACCCCAACAGAGGAAAGTTTTCTGTATTATGTCGTAGATTGTTTTTATCTTAATTCCACATCCAGGCAACTTGGAAATCAACTTTGGCCGCTCACGTTCGTCTTGTCCGAGACTCTCCGTCGGGGGAGATGATAGTACGACCCAACCAGCGGTCGACGGATGGAAAATCCCGGGCATTAAGGCCTTGGAAAACACGACGTTTGAAGTCCACATGGGGCTGGCAGGAGGGCGTAGAGGTTACGACGCCATTACTGGTTGGTTGAAAATACATTACATTATATACAATTTACTGATTAGAATTACGAACTATATACAATTAACAGATCAGAATTACTTACTATATACAATTTACTAATAAGAATGCTTACTATTACTGATCAGAATTACTTATTACATAGGCCTATTTACAATTTAATGATTAGAATTACTGACTATATACAATTCACTGATTAGAATTACTGACTATGTACAATCTATTGATAAGAAATACTTACCATATTCAAATAAGTGATTAGAATTACTTACAAATTTACTGATTGCAATTACTAAGTTAGTGATTAGAATTACTGACTATATACAATTTACTGATTAGAATTACTGACTATATACAATCTATTGATAAGAAATACTTACCATATTCAAATAAGTGATTAGAATTACTTACAAATTTACTGATTGCAATTACTAAGTTAGTGATTAGAATTACTGACTATATACCATTTACTGATTAGAATCACTAAATACAATTCATTGATTAGAATAACTTACTTTATACATTTACTGATAAGAATTACTTGCTATATACAAATAAGTGATTAGAATTACTCACTAAATTTACAAGTTACTGATTAGAATTTCTTACTATATGCAAATTAGTGAATAGAATTACTTACTATGTATAGAATTTACTGATTAAAATTACTTTATATAATTTACTGATTAGAATTACTTACTATATACACAATCTACTGATGAGAATTACTTAGTTTATACAATTTACTGATTAGAATTACTACCTATATACAATTTACTGATTAGAATTACTGACTATATACAATTTATTGATAAGAAATACTTACCATATTCAAATAAGTGATTAGAATTACTTACTATATACAATTTACTGATTAGAATTACTTACGATATATACAATTTAGGATTAGAATTACTTACTATATACAATTTACTGATTAGAATTACTTACTGTATACAACTTACTGATAAGAATTACTTATTATATACAAATTGGTGATTAGAATTACTTACTTTATATACAATCTTTTGATTAGAATTACTATTTAAACAATTTACTGATAAGAATTACTATATACAATTTATTGATTAGAATAACGTACTTTACACATTTACTAATTAGAATAATGTACTTTATACATTTACTGACTAGAATAACGTTCTTTTTAAAATTTATTGATAAGTATCACTTACTATATACAATTTACTGATTAGAATTACTAACTTTATACAATTTATTGATAAGAAATATTTACTATATTCAAATAAGTGATTAGAAGTACTTACAAATTTACTGATTGCAATTACTAAGTTAGTGATTAGAATTACTTACTATATATAATTTACTGATTAAAATTATTTACTGTATACAACTTACTGATAAGAATTACTTATTATATACAAATTGGTGATTAGAATTACTTACTATGTATACAATTTTTTGATTAGAATTACTATATACAATTTACTGAAAAGAATTACTATATACAATTTATTGATTAGAATAACGTACTTTACACATTTGCTGATTAGAATAATGTACTTTATACATTTACTGACTAGAATAACGTTCTTTTTACAATTTATTGATAAGTATCACTTACTATATACAATTTACTGATTAGAATTACTTACTATATACAATTTACTGATTAGAATAACGTACTTTATACATTTACTTATTAGAATAACGTTCTTTGTACAATTTACTGATTAGTATTACTTACTATGTACAATTTTCTGATTAAAATTACTTATTATATACAATTTACTACTGTATTATTATTACTATTGTTAAATTTGTAATACATGTAATAATAATTATAAGTATAATTATTATCATTATTACCATTGTTATATTTGTAGTAATAATAACAATTAGTAGTAGTAGTAGTAGAAGTAGTGTTGTTATTATTATCTTTATTATTATTATTATTATTATCATTATTGTTATTATTATTTTTATTATTATTATTGAAAGTTAATTCAAATTCAAGTATCGTAATTGTGATACAACTTGACACCATCATTTTATTATAAACAGGTCGTCCTGGATGGGGCATTGCTTATTTCATTAACGAGAGCCTCATCCCTGAAATCACGGTGCAGCGAGGACAAACATATACGTTTCTGGTGAGGAGCGGAAACAATCCTAACACCAGCGCCAACTATCATCCATTCTACATCACCAGTGATGCAAGTGGTGGTTACGCCCAACTCATGGATGAGGAAAGGATGGTACGTTATTTAGATTAAAGGTTCCCCTCGAAGGTTTCCATACTACAATAATCACGCTAAGAGCGAAACTGCATTCACCAAAATAAATGTACCAAGTAATTCAATTTGTTTAACTCATCCTTCATAATGTACAATTATACACGCGCGAACACGTCAAAGAATTAACATAAAAAACACAGCACAAATACACACACACACACACACACACACACACACACACACACACACACACACACACACACACACACACACACACACATGCACGCACGCACGCACGCACGCTCACACACACACACACACATACTCGTACTCACACGTACATATGTGTGTGCGTATACACACGTATAGACACAAAATATGCGTACGCATTGACACACAAGCAAGATAATCATGTGCTATTTACATAAATTAATTTGAACAAGATTTTCTTTGATTCATATTATTGAGTCAGTGCTTTATCATTCAAAGTAACAGCATCTCTCTAGCATGCAGAAGCAATAATCATCCTGAACTAAATCGGGAAAATGAATGTATCGAAAAGATCTTCAGCTTATATCTTCGATAATGTTACTGTATGTGAACCTTTCTAATGCTCTAACCTATATTTCCTTTTATTTTCAGGGTATTGAAATTTACGCTGGTCCAGTTGGTAAGTTTATACATACAGTTTATCTATAAAGTTCACTAGATACAAGGGCGAATTTGTCTCTACGGCTTCACCTCCGTGGATTTTTTTTCTAGAAATTGTACTGTTGAAGAGTTGAAGTAAACACATAAAAAAACCTGTTTATATCACTCTCCCTACATGACGGAGTTATTTTTCGATCTACTCGTCTGAATTCATTAAATCATTTTAACTCACTTGAAGTTTAACATGTTTTAGTCTTTCCAATGTTCACCTTTCTGGTCAGTAGTTATTCAAATGCAATCTTGATTTCGGTTACAGCCCTGTAGACCATAAGAATGATATACATCCCGAAGATAACTACTATAGTTTTGGTGTCTAAACGTACGCTGTCCATTGGTATCATAAAACCAAACTTCGATCTGTCAGACCTTTGGCTTATAGGGTTTCCCCCCGTCATATTGAAAAAACTTTGGATAAATTCATGATACGGAAAAAAAAAGAGTTGATTTCGAAAAAAATGGGCTATTACAGAAAGGAGGATTGACCTAGTCATCATGTTTAAACATGGTGTCATAATACGGACAGGCTGCTTGTGTCAATGTTGAATAAACGGTCCATGTTATTTGTGAACAATTAGAGTAGAAGATTTTGTGCGAAAATTATGTTACATCACAGGTATTTAAAATCAAGTTGATAAATCCACGCCTAAGGTAAATTTCTTTCGTGAAATACGGACCAATATTATGTTTAATTTCATTATCATAATGATATGCTGTTTTTAACATTTTGTCAAACAAAACACAGACATCCATATAATTTAACATTGCAACAATTGTAATAGTTACACGAAATTATGGCTCCTCTGTATTTACATAATATTCTAACACGAGTGGTAGTGCTGACTGCGGAGGCATACCCATCGACTGCGCGCAGTCGAACTGCTCTTGTTTTATAAGAAGTGCGGGTATCGTGGTGACAGGTCACATTATAAGCATCACATCATCCAATTTCGATAAGTATGAACTGTAACATGTTTGTTTCGAAATTATTTTATTATATGTATGAAGTCAAATCAAATTAAATCAAATCAAATCACACACCGAGACAGAAGTCGAATCTTGGATCCGTGGTCTTACCGAGTACAAATTTCAAATCCTGATTCAGATTTGATAACTTAGTGTCCATATCAGGATATTTGTTTCTTTTACATGTTTTTTCACAAAGTATACAAAGTATACAAATTTCAAATCCTGATTCAGATTTGATAACTTAGTGTCCATATCAGGATATTTGTTTCGTTTACATGTTTTTTCACAAAGTATACTATACATATGTATTACATAAACAACATTAAAAATGACGTAAAAAATAAACTTGATATTATAGTTAATCCAATATGACATTCACTATTACATCCAATGTTATATTCATCTGTATCACAATTCCGATAAAACATGAGACTCGTGTTTTATCGGTATTGTGATAGAGATGAATATAACATTGGACGTAATAGTGAATGTAATATTGGATTAACTATAATATCAAGTTTAAAAATTAGTGAAAGCCTTAATTCTGAAAATATCTTGGTGTTTAAACTGTGAATCATTGAATCTAGATTAATTTGTACAAAGTATAGTAATACGAATGGTGTCAGGTATTGAGAGTACAACAAAATAATAAAAAAACACACACATTTTACAAATCATTCAATAGGCGGATGGTGTAAGGTACAAATGCAGTCCATTGAGCCCATCTTGCCATACCGTGAAATATGCAGATGATACATGTGTTGTAGGATTAACACGTAATAATGAAGAAACGGCGCAATCTAATATTGCTTAAATGATGCCTCAGGTCATCAGAACCCGATATTCATGCAAATGTTTCAAATACTATACGTAAAATAATTAACGATTCTGATTGCTCCGAAATAAAATGAGAAATACTGTGGCACATATTCGCTACCTTCGAGAAAATTAATTATAGGACCACGTAAATTAAATAAAAGATAAAACGATCTAAAGGTCAAAATCAAGGTGGCAATACATGAACTTAAAGGGATTGCATAATGAATTAATTGACTTAATAAAATACATTCAATCTTTATTTTCCATCTTGAAAAAGAATTGATAAAGTATGTAAAGTATCAAGAAATAAAAAAACGGTATATATTAAGGATAGTGTAATTTATCATGAAATGACAATACACGTACCACTTCATACTTTGAAATAAAAACTGCAAATTATAATACAAACTTGTTTATTTATAAAACATTTATGAACCTTGCCGTTACACGTTACAGAACCACCTGCTATATGTTTTACGTGTCTGCCGACGTGTACTGCAAGTGTAACAAGGAAAACGACTGTAACATTAAAAAAAATGCAGAAGAACGCAGCCAAAATCTGGTACAAATTAAACATTAACATCAGAGAAAATGTGGGTAACTACAATAGAATTAAAATTGTTAATATCTAAAACACTTCCTCCGTCTCGATATAATGAAACAAACATGGCATTTGTTTGAGCGAAATTACCCTATAACATATTATGACAGAAAACAGAAAAGGTATCACAAAATTGACCAGTGTAGCTTGTCAAAATGAATTTACAATAAACTATCTAAATTTGGAAAACCAAGGTTTTTCAGCAATGGAACCAGCATTAGAGTTTTTTTTTTTTTAAATATCATTTCAAGTAGGAACCCTTCCGTTTCACGAACCAACCACTTTTCGGTGTCACAACTCACATGTCGCACATTGTCGCACCCCCCACACCTAAATACTACGGGCTGTGTTTTCGAAATTCAGGGTACCAAAATAAACACATTTCCAATTAATTCCAAGAAAATGCTGCTGAGTAACAATGATAAAGATGGTACCAAATCTGGTATCACGTAAAGCCACCATCAGAGAAAAATTGTGGCGAAAATGAAACGGAATCACGAATCTAAACATTTCTTCTGATTTATAAAAAATATGGAAATTATCCATTTTCTGTAAATTACCGGATAAAATTTTATGAAAATATTCTATCTATTTTCAACCATTATGCATAAAAAACCCATCATATATGTGAGAGCAATTCAATATCAAATAACTAAAATCCTGTATATTTACGGATAAAAATAATCATTCATAAAATGGAAGTTAAATTTCCGTGAAAGAAT
>JZLH01S0039687.1:1345-23916 GCA_001188425.1 Eucidaris tribuloides
TCATAAAACGTAATGCAAGGATACGTTTAAAAAGCAGAGCAAGACACTACAAAACTTAACATGAAATTATTACTAAAAAATGCATAATTGTGATTTTTTTTTGGCGCGCATGTTGCGCCGAGTTTTTTTTTTTATACTTTCTTACTTTTGACCCCCCCCCCCTCAGATAAAATGGATCGATGCCCCAGTTTCGGAAACTTTTTCGCCTTGAATTCGATCGTTGTGAGGCACGTCGTTAAATGATGAATGACTCGTACCGAATCAAGGCTTTAACCTCTTCCCATCTTATGAGAAGAAATGAAAGTCGGAAAAACGTGTTTTAGACTGTTTTTCCTTCGATCGTGGTGTGGCGAAATACGTTATGAAGAATGACTCGTATCGAGTGGACGCAAACCTCATGCAGAGAGATGTATACACTCAAAAAGTCGGAAGAAAATCGCCTCAAGTACCCTCTCCCACCGCTGGGTTCATTTAAGCCATTCCAGTGATCATTTCCCTTCATCAATGTAGCTGTCTCCGTCCATTTTTCCCGCTGATGACACGGGTGAATTCGATGAGGACCTGAAGTCCACGATCATCCGAGCGAGAGAGAGAGGGAATTGACTCTCGAATTACCATGGGTCATCCATAAATTATTAGTACCTCAAATTGAATCAAGTATAGATAGGTTCATAATAAGCTTAAGTATCGGGCTCGGGAGAACAATATTGCTTTTGCAAATTCGATATACCATGTCCAATCATTGAACTTTTCAAGTTATCAACTAAGTCAGTTCCATTTCACTACAAACATATAAACAGTGATAAAGCTTTGATGTTTGATTTCCATATATTTAATTGCATAGCTTTAGGAATATCATTACGCAATTGTTCCTGACGAATATAAAGCAACTCGGTATTATTTGCTAAACTTTTAATGACCTGAACTTTACTTTGAAAACACAATGCTGGGAGTTTCGGAGTTGAACGCTTGAATTTCGACCGTTGGCCAGTTGACATCATTGCGCAAACTGATATTAGAAATCATTGTTAGACGATATCTCACGATAAACTTTATTTAATGACTGTGTATTTAAACTATAAAGCTATTAGTTATTAGTGGATTGTGATCAGCATACATGTACATGTAGTTTGCGTACAAAACCAGTCTTTGTTGTTGTTGTTGTCGTTGCTGTAACCTTATTCTAGTTATAATTCCGCTGATTTACCGAACTTGTGAATCGACGTCCTCACACCAAATCACTGATAGTTGGAATTATTTCGTTCTCTGTGATTTTATTATTATACATAAATAATCTTAAACATAGTTTTCTGAAATAATAGTTTTTGAAAGATTGGGCATTCGTATTGACTCGAAAACTAGATGCGGCGTATACCAGAATTTATTAACTTATTGAGTTATGATCATCATGATAATCAGAATTAAGTGGACCAATAAAGTACCTTTAATTTCAAATAAACTTTCTCTCCAGGTTTGTGTTTTCTTTTAGTTCGGTATGTTGTCGTTATTCCTTAAGCGGATGATATTGACTTATTTAGATACCTTTTTGCCGTTCCTTTTCTGTGTAATTTTAGAGACTAGTGATTTGCACATATCCAGCTTCCTTCATTTCCATTCATCTGTTCAGCATATTTTTTACTTCTTTACATCCTTTCTTTTCTACTTACTGATATTTCTTCTTCTTTTCCCTTTTCTTCTCATCTCTCTTCTTTTTCTCTTCCCCTCCTCCTCCCTCTTCTTCATTATTTCTTCTTCTTCTTCTTCTTCTTCTTCTTCTTCTTCTTCTCCTCCTTTTCTCCTCTTCATTGTCTCTCTTCATTTCTTCTTCTTCCTCCCACCTTCCTCTTCTTCATCTCCCTGTCCCTGCTTGACAAACGGCCTGTAAGTGAAATGCTCGTAACATTATGTACTACTGTTCATCTAAATACAAAAACTATAAGACGAAAACGAGGCGACTTTCCTACTGTATAAAGTCCCTGTACCTCTTTGACTCTGCTTCTTCATTTCTTTACTTTATTTTGTACGACGGCTCTGTGTATAATGTGAAATCATCGGTGACAATCTTCTCGCACTTTCGACGGGGGCATTGTCTTCTTAATGTCGCTACCCTTCAGGCCTCTCTTGCTTTCTTAAAATCCTCTTGACATGTTGGGGCCTCCTAATACGATTTGATCGGACTCATGATCCCATTCTCCTCTAGCTATGAAAAGATGCATACTATTTATAGTCTTGTACAGAGATGCTTCTTGATTCTGCCAATCTCATTCCTGCCCAAGTGCCAATCCGGCAAGCCCTATACCACTTTGTTTAAACTCATCGAGCTTGTTCATACAGGCTTGCTCATGATAGTCAGTTTAGCCAACCGTTGAAATAAACTATGATTAAATCTTCATCTGTCTTGTCTTCTCGATCCGTTTACATCATATACATGAATATCGTGCAAAATCAAAATAACTCAGGTGAAACGACGTAATTTGATTTAACAAATATATAATAGTTAATTCAAGCACTCGAAAATTATGTTTTGCTCCCCTTTTTTCATAATTATCAGATAACCCACTCATGAGACTTTATGTACGTCTAAAGTTTACGAGAATGCATCTAACGAATAGTGCTCGTTCCATTGCTACACAGGTAACCTTACCTCTTTACATTTTATTTTCAAAATGAATTAATAATATCCATATTCACATTATACGTTCACATCTTACGTGGACCGTCGCGACGCGTCGCAGGAATCAATTCAGATCCAAAGGTTCAGTGAACGAAACTGTTGTGGGATTGCACACATCTACATCAATGTCAGTTTATAATCAATTCGAACCCTAGGCAGCCTACCGTGGTCCTATGATCCGCCCCATTAATATACCCCATTGGATCTCACCCATTGGTCTGGAATCCAATCGGTATTACACCCCATTAGTCCTAGCCCCCATCAGTTGTACAGTGCATCCCATTAGTTTTATACCCCAATACTGTACATCCCATTCGTCCAACATCCCATTAGTCCTATAGGCCTACCCCATTAATTGTACATCCCAGTACTATTAATTAGTCCTCAGCAATGACATTGATCCTACAACCGTATTTTTACGGGAAACCGTAAAAATAATTACGGCTATTTTACTGTAATTTTTACGGTTTACGGTTAAAAAACCTACGGTTTTACGGTGAAAGACCGGTAAAACATACGGTAAACCGTAAAAATTACGGTGGAATTCCTTACAGCGAGTTGCCACCCATTTCCCGTAAAAGTTTTTTACGGGAAATGGGTGGCAACTCGCTGCAAGGAATTCCGCCGTAATTTTTACGGTTTACCGTAATTTTTTTACTGGTTTTCCACCGTAAAACGCTTATTTTTAGAGGGTATTCACCGTAAACCGTAGAAATTACATTAAAATAGCCGTAATTATTTTTTACGGTTTCCCGTAAATTCCCCGTAAAAAAATACGGTATTTTTTACCGTGTAGGTTTAGGGGTAAGGGTTGGGAATAGAGGATCGGGTTATAGGGTTAGGGTTAGGATTGAGATTAGCTTAGAGTTCATTAAGGTTAGGATGTGTCACTGACAACTCTACGGACTGGAAATTTAGAAACATCTTAAACGGAGTACAAACAATGTCCGTGAGGCCAATGGCGTGTATCGTCAAGCTGTAAGGTGACGCTCCCCTGTCACCTGGACTTTCCCGGGGATTCCCCCAGAAAATTTGACATTTTGTCTTCTATCAACGAATTACTGCAAATTGTATCAGCGTGTACATTATCAACGGCGAGAATCCAAATTTTCTGTTGTCCACAAGTCTAACAGACCCTTATACCAACGATTGTGTTTCGTTCCTTCTCAATCTATATTTCCCACCAGATCACATAATGTATACGTCCAGAAATTTCTCAACAGAGGGATCATGAACGTTGTATTGTGCTATATCACGCAGAGCCAAATATTTTGGTTTCTTATTTGGTATTGAAACTTTATATGTTGTGTACCCTTTTTACTTCCTTCAAATATTTTGTGTGAGATAAGATGATAATATAGGCGGTATAAAATATCGTAAACAGGATAACGAGGCTATCTACCAGCACACGTAGCTTAATCACATGACTTAAGTTTGTGGGTAAAAGTGCGGATCGTTTTATGATAATAACGTGACCGGCAAGTCTTATTATTTTGATGATATCAAACGGCCTAGTTTATGCTCATTTCTTACGTGATCTTATTACCAATGAATCTAACACCCCGTCATTATGCTGATGAGACTTTGAGGGTATGTAAAGACACTGTTTAACAATGACGAAGTCCCATTTTAAAATTGTCAAACTTTGATGTCTTACCTATACATGATATGTGTTTGGGATGGACAAATAAACATCTACATGTATATAAGATGAAACACAAAACACTGGACAATTAACCTGTCGCTATACAGCAATACAGAGGAATATTGCTACATGAATTTATGTCGTGGGGAGAAAATTTCTAGAACACAACAGCGTATATGGGGAAACGGGAATGCTTGCTTTTTGATTTTCACTTTTTTAAAGCACTTAAAGGCATTGACTTTCCAGTTAAACAAATCTGAGCTACATGATTCTCCATGCTACCAGTGTCTCTGATAAGGTCTAAAATCGAAGCCGTGAAACAAATTGCAATTCAAAACGATCATTAAGTGCATTTAAAAAGTGAAAAATTACTGAGTGACCATTCCCCTTTTCCTTCAGAGACTGGTGTGTAGCAGAATTTTCATCAGCTGAGAATAGTTCATGTGCCGATTTTTATCTGTACATATTTTATGAGTGACAGCATAACTGTCTAAAGTTTCGTGTTCTAGAGTATTTATTTGCCCATTCAAACACTGCCAGATATGTCAGACAGCAAAGTTAGAAAATTCTTTAAATAGGGCTTCCACAATGTTATATACATGCAGTAGTGTATTTAATGGTTGTTTAGGACTGCAATTTTTCCAGAGCTTCATATAATCAATAAGATTTTTTTCAAAGTTGCCCCTGTTAGCACAGGTTTCTACATGACGGCTGTGTGAATTTGAACTGGACATCATACTAGGAATACAGACTGCTGGAATTCAAAGCAGTGGATATATACTCGGTATATCCCAAACTATCTGCTGTAAAAGTTCATATAGAACTTGGAATAAATGAATAGAAAATCTGAAAATATCAGACAGTTGCCAGGTTATTGTTATTGTGTTCAAATTGATTGACTAGAATGTCTTGGCAAGCAGCCGGCAGGCAATCATTAAATTCACTTGTCTGATTTCATTGAATACATCCTATAGCCCGTGAGAAACGCAAACAATATTTATGAGTAAGTTTGCAGAATGCATTTCTTCCACTTCAATGATAGTATAGTGTTGATGTTCAAAGTTCAAGTTTAATCTGAATGATACCATGCATTTATCGAAACTGACATGCATGTTTGGTTCCTCATTGGCTGATTTACCTCGTGTTTTTGGCTACCATCACAACAAGAATGATATTTTTTATGATCTTATATATTGACGATAATTGTGCAACCGTGCATTAGTACACGAGACTACACGAGCACGTGGCAGGTTTCAAACAATTTTTTATTGGTTACCGCAAAATGACGAATCGCATGCACAGACAAGTTGATCATTTTCGTGTTTTTCAGAAGAAACATAATAGCAACTGTATGATTTTTTTTCAATCATTTACCAAAAATCTTATTGAGAGTTGGTTTCGTTTTCATTCAGTTGTTTGTAAAATAGTATAAAAATCAGATCTTGAACAGAGCTATGTAGATCGCTAAACAAATTTTGAAAATGACATAATTTGCCATCATAATATTTGTATGGGGTCGGCGTTTAGCGAAATTCATGACTACTGCGAAAAATATGATGGTTCTTAATTGGCCCCTTTTCACTTTGGAACTTATCCTAACCCTACCTAACTCTATTAACCACGAACCTGGAACCAACCCATTGGAAGCTTTATTTTGCAAAAGGTCCAAATTCAAGCATTTCGCATATCTTGAATTTCAACCGACACCAAACGAATGTATAGGGTCGTAGGACCAATAAATCCGAAGCACCGAAGTCTTTCGAGCCCAGAGATCAATCCGATTCAATTCAGTGGTCCTCTGGGGGAGTGGTCCTCAGGGGGAGTGGACCTCAGGGGGAGTAGAGATCAATCCGATTCAATTCAGTGGTCCTCTGGGGGAGTGGTCCTCAGGGGGAGTGGACCTCAGGGGGAGTGGTCCTCAGGGGGAGTGGTCCTCTGGGGGAGTGGTCCTCTGGGGGAGTGGTCCTCAGGGGGAGTGGTCTTCCGGGGGAGTTGTCCTGCTACGTTTAATGGATACTACCCTCCCTACTCAAAAGTATTGCAACATACACTATAACACTTGCATTTTGAGTTGAAGGGATCTTTCTATAATGACGTCCTAATGAAGTTTATAATTGGAAAATAAATTATTTGAAAAGAAATCAATTAACTTTCTTTTCCCTTCCTTCTCCAAGGCGGAGAGATTATCAAATGCAGGCGCACCCATGGCAGAGTGGCTGGAACACAGAATTGTAATTTTTTCGCCTCCCTGTGTGGTGGGGTGTTAATTCACACTAGCATCGTAATAATTCGGTCTCATATTTCCCGTGAAACGGTTTTGATGGCTTGGAAAGACTACCAACAAACAAAAAATGCCAATGTGTTCCTCTGACACGGTTTCTGAAGGAAGACACCACGCCGCGAGCGCCTCCTATCTTCATAAGATATTGATAAGGAGGATACGCCCCATATTTCAGAAGAGGACCTCCTCAAGTTGTAATTTCTTATTCTAACTCAATTCTAAAGGCGGTTTATTATTGCAAACATCCTAAAATTTGCTGTAATGCGACCTTTAGTACATTTGATATAATAATGTAGATAGAAGGTCATCATCTTTATATTAGCCTTATCCTCCTTATCACTATCTTATGAAGATAGGAGGCGCTTTCGTATTTGAGGCGTGGTGTCTTGTTTCTGAGACCGCGTCAGAGGAACACATCGACATTTTTTGTTTGCTGGAAGTCTTTCCAAGCCATCAAAACCGTTTCACGGGAAATATGAAACCGAATTACGATGCTAGTGTGAATTAACCCCCACCCCGACAGAGAGGCGAAAAAATGTTAAATTTTATGTTCCGGCCCCTCTGCCGTGGGTGCGCCTGCATTTGATAATCTCTCCGCCTAGGAGAAGAAAGGAGAAAAATTGTCCATTGATATCTTTTCAAATGATTTATTTTCCAATTATAAACTTCATTAGGAAGTCATTCTAGCAAGACCCCTTCAACTCAAAATGCATGTGTTCTAATGTATGTTGCAATACTATTGAGTAGGGAGGGTATTTATGTGTGTGTGTGTGTGTGTGTGTGTGTGTGTGTGTGTGTGTGTGTGTGTGTGTGTGTGTGTGTGTGTGTGTGTGTGTCTGTCTGTGTGTGCGTGTGTGTTTGTATGTGTGATTTAATTTGCAAAACCGACGTTAATTCAGTTTTCGCCCCCCCCTAAAAAAACCCCAGTAAAATCCATCCACACTACCACCGACTCTGAGGTAGTAAGGACACAAAATTGTTTCAAACATGTTTTAACTAAATGTGACATATTTTGAATAATTAAATATCTTTTTGATAAAGATATTCATTCCTTATGAAGTTTAGCGAGAATAAGCTGAAGTGTCATCACGTAAGCTACGAATCTTCGGTAGACGGGTGCAGACATAACTATACAAAAGTTGTTGCGCAGTACCACGGTTTGTTATTTTGTTTATTCGTGATCGCACCAGTCTTTATAAACTCGTCGAAACACATATACAATTGACGAACACACTCGTAGATACACATATACATACACATCCACAAATCTGTCGGCCTCACGCCTCGTATGCGATGGAATGCGAGTCGATGAAAATGTATTGTAGTCTGCGCCGTGGGAGAATTATCGGCTATTGTTGCGGATTGTGACGTCACAATAAAGGAGCTCATGGCTGATCGATCAGTTTGAATGGAATCGAACAATATTCCAGACCGACTTTACACAATACGTATCCAGGTGAGTCAGACGGTTCAAAGAAAGCTTGACACCGGCTGAATGGGTATATTTCCATGCATCCTGCACAGGTTTCAGGTTTTGTATGGCTTCTTTCTATTTTCGGTGGTCGAATGATCTTGTTTTTCTTTTAAATTGATGGAGCTCTTTGATTTGGGGTTTGAATATTGCGACATTCATCTCCAAAATTGTGTCGTGCAAAACTGCATTTTCATCATGGCCGAATAAGTCGACGTGTAAGAGACCTGGTACACAGAAAAATATAGCAGGACCTGGACATATTTGCAGCTTTCTAGAATGGTTCCCATGCAATTTATGAGTTATGATATTGAAGATGACTGAATAATACCGAAAACAAATTAATTTCTAAAAACCCAATTTCGAAGTTATTCACCACATGTCAGAAATCATCATCAATTAAATATCATTTGTCATGTTTATTGGAAAGACTTTGAATTTGATTTTGAATAATGGAATATATGTAGTCTACTTTCGACTTGAAAATATCATAATTGGCCGGCCTAGAACAGGTTACGATAATATTGAATGGACTATTCTCGGTTCCGTGACATTTGTTCCACCGAGATTTGTTCCAGCGACAATTGCAATCACACAGGGCCTTATACCCATGATGGGCAAGAACATGAACATTTGGATTTTTGGCAATTTTTAGTTTAAAAGTGAGGAAAAGATTTTTTTATGGGGGGGGGGGGCAACTGCCCCTGAATCCCTGTATGCGTCTAGTCTGCAGGCACAGACTTTATTTTGGCACTATAATTTCACAGCGCCTTGAGCCAAGACTAATCTTGTTGACTAGGGCACGACGGAGCAGCTATAACACAGGGCCTATGGAAGAACTAGTCTGCAGCACAAATTGTTCAGACCCTGATTTGCGTAGCACGACGGACAAGGGTTTATGCCTGTAAACTAGTATGCGTCGGCCATGCAACCACTACCCGTATAACTTCAACCCCAACCCTTACCATATTCTGAACGGGACACCAAATGGTGTAACTCTAACTTAAAAACCGAAGTTTTCCCGTTTTAAAAATGTCAAATTCCGTATACAAATGTCGAATTCCGTTTTTCTCCGTTTTACAAATGTCAAATTCCTTTTTTCTCCGCGTTGCAATTTTGCAATTTTCCTATTTGAATTTTTGCTGGAAAAAAATCACAAATAACGTCAAGTTTACTATGCCCATGTGGGTTTTGATTCGGGTTTGGGGACAAGTTTGCAGGAAAGCAGGATTTCTTTGGCTTTATTAGGCATCGTTTTGGTTAATTAGTTTAGTTTTGTTCAATAAATATGTATTAATTTTTACTTTGGGGGGGGGGTAAATTTTAGCCATGATTATTTTCATTTTTAGTAAAATGCTGTTTTCCGCGTTATGCCTTAGATTTCGTGATTTTCGCGGAAACTCCGCAACGAGGAAATCTTCGGTCTTTACTATAACTCTTTCTTTACTGAGATATCGTCACCGGAGCAACTGTCGCCAACGCCTAAGTAATGACAGGTTATAAAATGTCTACATCAATTCACTGTAATAGCGGTACACGGGTTGAACTGGAGTTATATTACAGCGTTTATACCCTATAGCGTGATCAATTAAACAAATCGCCAAGGTGTGTCATAACGAGGGAATCAATATCAGCGAGGTGTCGAGTAAATAAGAGATACACCGGTCGATGGCATTCATGCACACATTGGGGAATTACCCCGCAACAGTAAAATCATACCCTCGGCACGATCATGGGGGTTGGGGTATTGGGGAGTTCCGTTGCGAGACCATTGTTTTAAAAGATGAATGTACATTTATTTGGCCTCAAATCCGCTCTTTCCGACGGGAAATTTTCAAAGAGCTAGTCTAGATGGGGGACGAGAGTGATCTTAACCATGCACAATAATTGCTACATAGGCCTACATGTACATGTATTAAAGAGCTCGAATCGCCAATCAGTCAGCATTGCGTTTTTCAAAGGATGGTGACAACGCCATTTGCGGAGAAACAAGATTAGTAGATCTTACTTGAAACTTACAATTACGCTGATCCTTACACTGATGCTTATTCTCACTCCAAGTGTAATCCTATACAACAGCTCAACACAGGGGCATCGATCCATTTTACGGATTGGGGGCAAAAGTAAGGAAAATCTCAAATTTTCCGCTATCGAAATTGCAATACCAAAAAATTGCAAAAAAAATGAAAATAAATTGTGTATGGTTAGTAATGATTTTGTGTTAAATTAAATGGTTTTGTAGTCCCATGCACAGCTTTTAAACATATTCTTGATTTGGGTTTTATGAATTGTTCAAGTTGTCAAAATTATTGGGGGGGCGCGCCCCCCACCCCCACCACAACCACAACAGCAACATCCCCACAAACCCCCCCCCCCCACAAATCTCCACAGAATCAACCACCACCAACCCTCCCCCAACAAGCCAACAACCCACAAACCAAAAAACGCATATCTGTTTGTCCCCGCCCGACCCACCCCCCCCCGACGTATGCTTCTGCCTCAACACTAATCCCAGGACAAACAATTAAAACTTTCTTTTCGGGGGCTACTTTTCCTGCTCTCCAGATATTCTTTTGTATTGAATCCTATGGTAATTTAAACGTAACCCTACAATTGTTCTTGTATGCAGTTTTCATCCTGCGTAAAGATCAGAAAAAATGTCTTCGTCTCAATTCGTCTCAATTCAGAATGGATAGAATAAACAGTTGAATTAATCTTGTTTTTAAATCAGGATATGTTTTGTCTTCGCGGAACAAAATTTGATTCAGACCCAACCATATCAACGTCCCAAACAAACAATCGTTCTGGTCACCGGGGTAAAGTTTGTTGATCAGTTGTTTATTACATCGAAGGGGAACAATAGGAATGGAATGCGGAACATTTATTTTGTTTACTTTCGATCGGGGTCACTCGTTCTGTTCAGCACAATGGAACAAACTTTTTGGACGTTTATGTGCGGGTTTGAACTAATGATTTTGCAAGATCAAAATAAAACTGGTGCAGTGTTGTTTTTTTTCTGTTTTCTTTTTTTTTGGGGGGGGGGTTGTTTTTGGTAATTTGTGGGGTGGTTTTTTTGGGGGGGGGCTGTTTGTGACAGGCTCGGAAAACTTTCGTAACTTTCCACCTATTCACTACAATAAGTCAATAACGTATTTGCGAATGGCGAATGCATGGTTTTACTCTTTTGATTAATGTGATTTGACAATGACTAAACTCTTATACGAAGTATGTTTCATGTGCGTAATCAATGCCCTCTTTTGTTCAGTCTCATCGATAGCTCATTGAAACGCAGAAACTTTCCACCCTTTGAAGGAATACGGCCCTACCCAGCCAACTCAACACTAATAAATGCACATAATCCTCTCCAAGAACGCTTTGTCCATTTATTTGGTCTCCGTGTTGCCTTGGGACTTCATTCATGTTGCGATGTACAAACATGCGCATTGTTAACATTCTTTTTTTAATGTCGAATGTTCAAGCTAGGGTGAACAATGTGGCGTGTTAATTCCGAACTGTCTTTGAAACACTGCTCAAGCAGTTACATCATTCTATTCATAAAAAAAAAGCGAAAGTAAATTTAATCAAGAAATCGATAAAGTAATCAAGCGAACATTTTTTTTTTTCCACAGCGAACTATTTTTAGCCTCATCCATTTAATAATCCGCTACTGCACTTACGCAACAACAGACTTTTGCTTACTTTTCCTCGTGTGTGCATGGCAAACAATCTGTTGACTGGCGCTCGCAAACACAATGTACAGAAACAAAATAGGCCTAATTACGGAACTTCGAATTGTTTTTGGAGTAATACCATTATTTCTCAGCGTGCAGAGTTCTGTTTTCATGTTACAAAAAAACATATGCTTAATTAAAATGTTGACCATGTAGACTCAATATTAACAATCGTTTGATTGGTTCATTAATTGATTGTCTTCATTTTCAATATTTGCCGTTTTTAATACAGAAGTAAATCTTAATATTGGCTTGATTCCTTTCAATACAACCGTCCAAAACTATAACAAATACAAAGTTGTAAAAAAAATGAATAAGAAATGAAAGTCGCTCAAGGCACGTGCACACTAAGAAAAATAGGTTCAATTTGCACTTTTAAAGGTGCAGACCAATGTCACACAGGGAGCACCTTTACGGGTGCAACTTTGCAACTTAAGACCAAAGTCGCACATGTGAGGTGCAAAGTTGTACCTTTAAGGTGCAACTTTACACCATTAAGATTGAAAGGTGCAAAGTTGCACCCCTGAAGGTGCGCCGAGTGATATTGCTAAAGGTGCAAAGTTGAACCTATTTTTCTTAGTGTGTGGGTTGTCCCCTGGCTACTAACGACGAATAAATAATATGGATACCTCCATGTGGGTTGATTTGCTTCCGGTGATAGTTTGATCAGTTTTTCATATGAGTAAAATCCATGACGTAATACACAAGTTCAAGTTGAGTTATCTCTGCGGCCTACCACAGGATGGTCCATTCAACCAGGACATATATACGTCAATACAACCCCCTTTCCACAAAACTACCACCGAACTCTTTGTAATGATGACCATTTATAGTAATATATTCAAATTTATGAATATTTTCACCCAAAACACCGTCTGAGAATAGAAGGCATGATCAGGCATTTGTTTCATGTTTAATTATGATCGTTTCCGAAAATGAAATTTTTTATCAAAACGTGAATCTTCTCCCAGAACAAACAAAAGTTGTGTCTGAGATAAATTAGGTATCATTATCTTCATTATCATCGTTACCACCATACCACCACCAACACCACCACCACCACCTCCGTGAAAGCATGAGGAAAAATAATAATAATAGATAGATAGATAGATAGATAGATAGATAGATAGATAGATAGATAGATAGATAGATAGATAGATAGATAGATAGATAGATAGCTAGATAGATAGATAGATAGATAGATAGATAGATAGATAAACAGAAAAATACATTGATATGTGGATAGATGGATGGATTCTTGAAACAGACAAAACGCCCATAAAAGACGAGAACACCAAGAAAACTGAAAAGGTATATTGACAAATAAATATAATCACTAGTTTGAATATGGCTCCAAAGATAGAAATCCAAAATGTTTATACTACAAGTAGCTTATTTGCAGTTTGCCATTCACTGATTTTATTGAAAATTGCGAAGTAACAGGGACGCACCGTTAATTTTTTTTTTTTACAGCTGATACTGTTATTAGGTATAAGAAGTCATTTCTTTATTTAAATTTCCATTGAGTGACCTAATGCTGATATCCTACAGGTATTTATTTCATTATTGTTAATTTCACTCATCATTTATTTGAATGAACATTGAATACATTTTCTCTGAATTCTGCACGATGAATTCCCCGATCATGAAACACACGTTTTTCTACTTTGTGTGGCATAAATGCCTTTCATATTACAACATAACTAACGTCATCGACCGGTACGAAGTAAAGGATTAATAATAATCGGTGATGAACCAAAATGGTTACATCTGCCCACAATTATCTTTTTTATAATGCGATAGAATATGGCATTGTTGTCATACACGCAGCTTTTTCACAGCTAATACTGATTTTATGTACCGAAAGTCATTTCTTTATTTAAATTTCCGTTGAATGACCTTATGCTGATATCCAACAGGTATACTTGTACATTAATTTATTTATTTATTTATTTATTTATTTATTTATTTATTTATTTATTTATTTATTTATTTATTTATTCATTCATTTATTTATTTATTATTTATTTGTATATTTATTTATTTATCTACTTAATTATTATAAATTTAAGTCATCATTTATTTGAATTAACATTGAATACATTTTCTCTGAATTCTGCACGATGAATTCCCCGATCATGAAACACACGTTTTTCTACTTGTGTGGCATAAATGCCTTTCATATTACAACATAACTACCGTCATCGGCCGATACGAAGTAAAGTATTAATAATTATCGGTGTTGAACTAAAATGGTTACATCTGCCCACAATTATCTTTTTTTTTCATGCGATAGAGTATGGTATTGTTGTCATACACAGCCAAGTGATAACACGGTATGTCATGGATAAACCTTTGTTTATATTTATTTATCTAGTCAAGTATACGTCAGCCATGGTTTTCGAACCTTTCCGGTATTTGATTCCATCAGGGTCCCTGTGAATGGGCCCCACGATTAAATATATTACCTCTGATAAATCTATCCACTTTTGTCTTTTTATCCCCAACTCCTAATGGACTACGTTGCTGTGCGAACAATGAACAATTCAGTTTACTTCAAATTCGACAACTTAATCACATGACTCAGGTATTCACTGTTCAATATTGTATTAAAACACAGATCCGTTAGATAAGAATTTCAGGAAAATAAATCATATAGATATACGTATGGAAACTGTAATCCTTCTTTCATTAACTAATCTACCCATGTCCTTACTATACATGTATGCATGGCGGTTTATTGGCGAATGAATGGAGTTTTGCAACAGATGATTTACAATAACATGCAAAAAAACGTAATTATAAAAAGTTTTGAGCCACGATTGGAAGTCTCAAATTGGTCAATTATAAATTAACAACAATAATCGTAGCACGAACATAGGCCCTACAATAAATGGAACAATTTGCGTGTATAAATTGCCATGAATATCGTGCGGGAAGCCGATTAAGACTGGCAATTGTTTCAATTAATTCCATTTGCATTTTAATCTCTGTACATGTAACAATTTGCTTGTTCAATACTAGATTTAATGTACATTGTATGGACCTTTTTTGCTTTGTTCTATATATTTTCTTCTGAAAACAACAACAAAGTGAGACAATGGTCTTTTTATTCAGCAAAATAGGAACACATTCAATGACAAGTTCGATGAACTTTAAGAGAAGTTCATTTGCCGCTAGTACCCTTCCATATTGCCATCACGTTTTACGATAATATGTTTTATAATTCACAGAAATCGATAATAAAATAATGTTACTCGGTGATACGTGAAGGTATACCGTTATATCTGTAAAGGATGGGAATATACCCTGACTTTAACTTAAAATGGTGTATCAATTACATATTAAAATTCAATGGTATTTATTCATTTCCAACATGGAAAATAGAAAAATAATAGTAAAGCAAGCATAATGCTGCAAAACAATATCAAAATAATAAGTACTTCAAACAGAAAACAAATTCATATCATTAAAATGTGTCTTTGAATCCATTTAAATGCAATGTTTGTCATTTTATGGATACCTAAAGAAAAACTAATAATATTTGATGCAGAGAACATGATGATGCTTTCGTTGGTGTAAAAACAAAAAAATGATTTATCGATAATTCAATATTATTTGCCAAGTGGCTTTATATAATGCAAGGACAATGCAGGACAATATTGGATAAGAATTTGGACAGAGTACAAGGTATGAAAGGAAAGTTGGAGAACGTGAATTACAACAGTTTAAGTATACCTATCAATCCGACCAAATATTACTGAGATGTTGGGATTTTTCCGGAGGGCATAACATTAATCATCCGATGGAATTTCTATACGTAAAGTATGATATTTAATGCAACACTTACTTATGATCTATTAATCTATATCTTGATAGCTGAACTGAACTTATTTGTCTATTAAAGTCAGCATGTATAGTTTTTGGCGATCTGGAAAAAAATCATCAATCTTTTACAAAATATGGTATTGTCGTGCATAAGAATACAACATCAAACTTACCAAAATTGTTCAGAATGACATATTGTGACCTCTAAATGAGATAGGCGAATATGTGGCAAGTTATAAGAGGAACCCCGAGATTGTATGTTTGAAATTAATACCTTAAAAGACGGAGAAGTTTTGGAGCGCGCCGGATTTTTTGGAAAATTAAAAGATGAAATATAGGTATATCTAAATATCATAACAAAACAAAAATTCATTTTTTTTAATATATACCAAATCCACACATTACCTTTAACTGTTTAACGTGGGTTTTCCCCGCTTAAAGTCAGCGTTCCCGGATATGTTTAAAAAGCCATCAATATCAATCAATCAATATTATACACTTTAACTGCCACCTTACTATAAACATGCATTCTATATAGCTGCCCAGTCGTTTGTTACAAAGTACATGTATATCAACTAAACTCCCGTAAATATTATTATTCGTGAGTTACAAAACGTGTTTTACTTGGATTTGCTTCTTGCCTCTAAAAGAGGATTTGTTCACATTCCAAATTTTACATTCAAACGTAATAATCGAATCACAGACATCAAAATGTAATCAAACAAAATACATAATTTTAAGTTGTTTTCAACAAATTTCAAACGTGTAATACAAAAGTTTCGTAAGTAGTTTTAAATTCTCTTTGTTTCTTGCTTTGTTTATTTCTGTTCAGTTTTCGGGCTTACACCTTTTCTATCTTTTCCAGTTCTAATTTGTTCAAGAATTAATTTATAAATACACCACCAGATTTTTTTTCCAGTTACATGTACGGTAAAATTCTCAGTGCGGTACAAATTTTATTTAATGCGTAATTTGTTTCAATGTCAAGGTGGCCCGAGTTTGAACAGTAATTAATGCACACAATATCCGCTTCCGTTAATAAACCACAAACCAAATTGATCATGATCACTGACCCTACATATCCTGTTTGTATCTGACGACACTATCCATTAAGAGATATTCATAATTACATGTATCTAATGTTGATACGAATCACCATCTACAAGCAGTAAGACTGATTCGTAATTAACCCTGAAATACCATTAGATCGGCCATTTAGTTTTAACCACCTCCACAAAACCGCAGTGGGAAATACCAACAGGCATTAACAGTTATTTCTAAATCAAGCTTTCATTGTCATTATTATTTCTTAAAGTCATCCACAATATTGTCGTACATAAGAATCATAACAATAAAGTCAGTGATTGGAGTAAAAACGAACATTCGGTTGGTAGTTTCAATCGTCTATTATCATCACTAACAGCAAACGAAAACAAACAAACCAACAAAAACACTATAGCTCATTCTAAATATCTTTTATTCATGTGCTACAGAAAAGTCGTTAATTAAACGATCTTTCTGTAGCAGTTATCAGAAATATCATGGTAACCAGAGCAAAATGTAAACACATATATTTCTTCATCACTGATAACGAGTCTTCACATTTGGATTCGAAACCGGGAAAAAAAAGCTGTGGGTCACTAGTTTTAGATGGTGTGTGTGTGTGGGGGGTGGGGGTCGGCTTGCCCAAAATAAAATTTGATCACGCTTCAAGAGAGGCGTAAGGCCCTGTATGATGAATTTAGTGTGTCTGTGTATGTTGTTGTGTGTGTGTGTGTGTGTGCTGTGTATGTGTGTGTGTGGGTGTGTGTGTTGTGTGTGTGTGTGTGTGTGTGTGTGTGGTGTGTGGTGTGTGTTGTGTGTGTGTTTGTGGTGTGTGTGTTGTGTTTGTGTGTGTGTGTGTTGTGTTGTGTGTGTGTTGTGTGTTGTGTGTGTGTGTGTGTGTTGTGTAATCGCCTTCAACCGGGGACGTAAGTATGACACTCCACTATCAGATTGGGACGTTAGGAAAACGGGACGTGCCCACCCCTCAATTGGCCAGAAATCAAACGTAGATAGCGCTAAAGCGCCTTGGCCGCAAAAATTTGTGTGGCAGCCCCAACGTCCCGTTACTGGTGAAATATCATACACATACACAAACGTTCCCCGATTGCATGTTGTACGCGGGAGTGTGTGTCCTCGATTGTGCATGTTGTATACGGAAGTGTGTTTGTTTGTTTTTTTAAGCTGTCCCCAGTTGGCGACAGTTACACAACGTAAATATTGGTGTGGGTGGGGGTGTTGTGTGTGTGTGTGTGTGTGTGTGTGTGTGTGTGTGTGTGTGTGTGTGTGTGTGTGTGTGTGTGTGTGTGTGTGTGTGTGTGTGTGTGTGTGTGTGTGTGTGTGTGTGTGTGTGTGTGTGTGTGTGTGTGTGTGTGTGTGTGTGTGTGTGTGTGTGTGTGTGTGTGTGTGTGTGTGTGTGTGTGTGTGTGTGTGTGTGTGTGTGTGTGTGTGTGTGTGTGTTCGTTTCCGACCCCCCTAAAGTTTTGGCTCCTCATTACGCCACTGTTCGGGGTTGTTTGGTTTTACTCTATTCCGCTTTGCATTTCTTGGAATGGGTAGTTCATTAGTGACTGTTATTTCATGCTATTTATCAGAATTACTCATCTTATCTTTCTAACTTAACAAAAACTTCACCATTTGAGCAGAAATGTTTTCGTGTATACTTGGCCATGATCAGATACAACATAATATTATGTGACTTATTGTCGTCAATACGGTCACAGTCATCAATATGGCGTTGCCTATCAGATACCAGGATCAACATAAAATTACTTCAAATATTTGAGTATCACATATTGAGGAAGGAAGAAGAGTATAATTGTCTTAAATTATAACTGACATCTTTAAAGTGCAACATATTGAATCTCAAGTTCATGTTTTCATGTGTACCTTTTTATTGGCGATTCGAATAACCTGCGACTTACATTATTCACAGTATTATAAATATTGTTCATGATGAGATCAATACAATATGATCTTTCCATCTTATTTGTCATCATCTTCATCAATCAACCTGTATCTAATACATTTACTGATTGTCTACCTGTATAGGAAAGAATCTTAGGGTTCATGATCTAAGCATAATAATTTCCTTCCCGACGGTATAGGCCTATTCAAACGGCTGGTTTCGGTTTTGCCGGTTACCAGCGTTCATGAATGAGAATAAGAGGAGATTATTATAGCCAGTTTCCATGAAGTTGTCAATGATGTTGACTCATTACTTGTGTTATGATCGACTCTCAAAAATTGAGTAAGGTTGTCGACAAGAAAAATTGCGAAAGTAGTAACAATTTTAAGGGAAGAAGTCCATAAGAAGACAGAGGGGGTGGTTTCTAGTTTAGTTTCCTGACATTGTAAATGGTAGCATCAGAAGCATGGACACGACAGTGTTTCTATCTTATTCTCGACCAAAATATAAGTTAGCTCACTTATCCCTTTAACATGGTTCAACTCTGAACACGCCAGAGAAAGTACCGTTCTGGTATTGCGTGCTGCATATTTGCAAGTTCGACATGCACTGTAAGAATTAACTACTACACTCATGCCCATAATTATGGAATATTTTGTTGATACTTAAGTTCTTTCTCCTATATCGTCCAAAATTTTCGAGACAAGCTCACAAAAACGCAATGTGTAAAGCAATTTTTGGACTTCATGAGATGACTAAAGTAAAAATTAAAATACCTTTGAGCGCAATAACAATTACATTTTTTTTTAATCCACAAAAAAATCATGAAAAAGTGTTAAATTAAAGTAACTAAAGAAAACAACAACACAGAAAACTAATAAATTTTGATCAAAATCATTTATCACTAAATTAACATCAGAATAGTGTATGTTACAAGTCTAATAACGCACGTAACCACCACGTGACTCAACAACAACAACAACGACAACAACACCGCCATTTATAAACACAGGTTTTAGAATCGAGTCGGACGCTACAAAATGCTCAAAATTCCTGAAATACTTAGATTATAATAGTTTCACCAGGGATGAACAAATATTGATCCCAGACGTACCGTTCACGGAAAAATGGCAACTTCTAAAATGTTTATTAAGTATTCCATAATTATGAGCATGAGTGTATTCATCAGTATAGCGATGGTTTGCTACGTTAGTAGTGTGGAGTTTTTTTTTTTTTTAAGTTGTGGGTTCCAGAGTGTTAATGTGTTTGGGAATTTGATTATGTGTGTTTCGATGACATGCATAGACTTGTTTGATTCACAATGTGTGATGGAAAGAGCTATAGGAAATTCACAAAAGAAGAAGAAAAGAAACAAAGAAAATGAAAGAAAATGAAAGGAAAGTAAAAAGGGCCTTAATGGTCTCTACCGTGGTTCATAATCCCTATTCCCAACCAAAAACCACAATTATGTTGATTTACAATTCTTGCAAGCACGAAGAATGTTACCACAAACAGGCGAGAGAATTAAATTTGGAGCAGGCGATTGTTGAGGTGCACACTTGAGAGAGTTTGGTAAAAACGCGGGAATTACGCAGTTCCAAGAAAGTTGCATCAGTTCTATTTAGTTGTATAGGGTGAAATGCAAATCGTGCCGTATTTAATGGTTAACTGGTGCTGCTGTTGTTGATCTTGGAGTTGTCTGATCTTCTTCTCTTTCATAAACAAATAAATAGAAAAGGTTTGTATTGTCCATTGTGGTTTACAGTTTTAGGAATAGGTTTAATTTGCGGTAGCCCAAGAGTTTACCATAGGATTGGGGTTATATTTGGTAGGGGCGGTTCTAGGGTTTTAAAGAGTCTGCGTTAGATGCATTGAACCAATAACTCGTGAAGATCGGTGACGTGTTTATACAAGTCCTTGTCGTGGTTTTTAATATGTTTTATATCAAATTGGGTATAAATAATACTTCCTTATAGATATAAAAGGGATAATGTATATCTTATTTCAACAGTGATTGATTGATTGATTGATTTTATTTTTCATTTCCATCGTAATACAAACATACTCAAAATCAGATACAAACATAAATAGTTACATGTCAGCCATTTACACGCAATTACAGACAAAATAATCGAGTTTAACGAAATCAAGGCATACATGCATGTATACTCAATTTTAACTATTAACAATTATTTATATAATAATTATTTTAACATAAACAGACAAGGAAATAAGATTGATGGAAACGGAGGGTCCTCTAAACAGCTAGGCTTGGATTTTAAAGAACCCTCGAAAACAAAACAAAACATAATGCGAAACAAATCATTAATGTGGTGCGAAATTTTAAAACAAGTATTTGAACATCATGCTGAATTTCAGATTTATACCCATACGCAAACGAGCCGGTTGTTAGTGGTGTATGTTGTTTAAAATTCCCGAAAAAAGGTATACAGTACCCCAATCAGACAGAAAAAAACGTACTTATTCTTTGAAAGAATGTCATGCACATTGCCATCATGCTAATTACTCCAAATGAGTTACTATATTGTAGTAAATTACTCATCTACAATCTATACAACACTGCCAATTATATATGCAGCATCGAATTTTGAGGTTTACTGCCATACGGCACGCCTACACCTACGCGCGGTACGTTCTCTTAATAATGCACCTTCTCTTTCTCTCTCTCTCTCTTCTTTGTAAATAAAAGATTTTATCTGATGTGTTTCTTCGTAGTTAGCTTGTTTTGTTCTTTTTTACATGATTCATAATCGTGATTTTGTTGAGTCCCTTATCTTTCTCATGTGTGCATTATGATTATAATTCACCTGTAAATGAAAATACGAAATGTGGTTTTGTTGTCATAATTATACGGTATTAGGAACAAATTGGAAATATTCATCATTTTGAATTGATATTTTTACTTCGAAAGTCGAATGAAATAAAATATATATATTCCATGTATACAGTAGTTTCTTTATGTCAAGTCACGAAATTAAAGGTAAATGAAATGATTGGGGTAGTCCTCAACTTGGGTAGAAACTACTGTAGAATCGTGTAAACAATGCAAGAATTCTCCTGTGAAAATCTTGTAGTCAAACATTGACTCATTTTAAAATAACTAATGTCAACATCCCTCGTGGCAGGCAAACCTATTGTGTGGCTCTCTATGGGTCCTATTTTTATCGTGTCCCGATAAAATTAAAATACTAGAATGTTCATGCTTGATTCTCCTTAAGTAAACAAATTGGAGATAAATCCTTCCAGCTGGGAGATCCACTCCAGCTGATGTATAGTTGGTATATATTTCAACTCATTTGGTTCTTGAGGTATTTTCAAGTCATCATGTCACTAACCTTTAATACATCTTAGAATAAATAATCACACAAAAACTTACTTTTATCATGTACAGTAATTGACAAATTTCAAAATAAGATTGCAATATTTTTTTCTAACGTATCGACCTATATTATACCATAGGTGAACACTATGAACAATACAATGGACATGAACTCTCTGTATGGTATTTCATTTTACAACTTCTAGACACGTATTTCAAGCGAACTGAACCCTTGAAAAAAAGCGGGGGTATTATGTTCAATGTTAATTATTGACCATCAAGACACGCGAACGAGCAATATGATATCCATATTTATGTGGCATGTGTATCGATTACTGGGTCGTGAAGGGGTTGTTTGTAAACATGACCTCCAACGTACGGTCTAGACCCAACCACGCCTACTCATGACCTCCGGTTACCATGGAAATCAAGTGAAAGCGCCTTACTTAACCAGCAGAAAAAAGGAGGTAAAGGTCGACCTTAACAAGTCAAGAATTAGGTCTTGTCCATTACGTCGCGCATTATTACAGCCATTGGTGAGCTAGGTATTCTTTAAGGTAAAGTGTTTTCACAAAAGATAACAAGTGTAGATTAAAGAAATGCATAACTCAATTACACTGCATTTCTTTAAAAGTGAAATTATTAACATTG
>JZLH01S0039689.1:0-11131 GCA_001188425.1 Eucidaris tribuloides
ATGTAGTGCAGTGAATCACAACTAATCTAACATGAAAATGAATATTGATACGCCAGCTAAACATTTCTATTATTGCTGTATGAATGTACCATAATATAGGTGATGCCATGCATCTGAATCAAAATCATGCAGCACAGAACTGTATCATTCTTTTAGTTTGCGGCTAAAATTGAAATGATATTTATTTCTCTTGAATTTTGTCCCTGACACAGCTCATTACTCATGACTCTGCAACATAATGTCAATAAATTGGCAATAATATTGTCAGGATGAGGTCTATATCATTCCCAATAATAACTCCAACATTTTCCTCAATGTTCACTGAATTTCTTACTGTGGGGTACACAGACACCAACTCTACTGACACGAAAACCTCGACAGAATTGTATGATACAATACCGGCATATCCTGACACATACATGTACACCTGAAAGCCTTGTTTGCAAAGTAGACTTGACCATGAGCTTTGAACTCTTATCTACGGAAGTAATTACATCATCATTGTACGAAACATTACACAATTGAAGATGATTTGGTTTTGATAAAACGCACATTCTCCTCATCCTGAAATATCTTTTACTTACTCCATAACAGGTTTATACTTCCATAAACTGGGGTAAAAACCCTTGAATGGTTAAACCAAGAAAAGAGGCAACATGATTCTGATATCTGGTAAATCATATTGGCATACAATCAGTCACAAATTTGTAGTAGGGGCCTAAATACTGTTCTACCTACTGGATGATTGACTTTCTTCTGTCTTTCAAATCTGTTAAAGGTAAATGACATGAATGGGGTTAGTCCTCAACTTGGGCTGAAACTACTCCAGAAATAGAATCAAGTAAACTATGCAAGGATTCTCCTGTGAAAATCTTGTAGTCAAATGTTGACTCATTCTAAAATAAACAATGTCAATATCACTTGTAGCAAAACCTGCAGTGTGTCTCTCTATGGGGCTCATTCTTATCGTCCCCGGATAAAATTAAGATACTCCTATGTTTATGCTTGATTCTCCCTAAGTAAACAAATTACAGACAAATCCTCCCAGGTGGGAGATCCACTCCTGCTAGCGTATAGTTGGTATATATTTCAACTCATTTGGTTCTTGAGGCATTTTCAAGTGTTCCCAATCATGTCACTAACCTTTAAAGTGATAAGCTAACATTGTGGAGCTTCAATTTAAAAAATTGTCAAATTTTGATATCTGAACTACATAGTAGTGTTCATATGGACAAATAAACACCCTAGAATAAAAAAGTTTGGAAAGTTACACTGCCAATGGCAAGTTATGCATGAATAAACAATTAAAACTCGGGGCGAATTTAAATAGCGTAGGTGTATAAAAATTCCAGTAACGTCTATGGGAGGAAATGGGGCGGGTTGAATCCGTCACCTTACGATTTTCTATTAAGACCGTAATATCATTTGTATACTTTTAGGGTGTCTTTTTAGACTTATCCCAGAGACAATGGTAGCATGGGGCATGCATGTAGCTCAGATTTTTTTAACTGTGGTAAATGTTAGCCAATACCTTTAACACTAGGTTGTATGATTGTTTTTTAATCGTCAAAACCAACAAGATGGCCAAAGTAACACAACTGCATGAGCTATGTGTACACCAAACAGACACCTGTGAATGTTACAATGTACATTCCTAGCATATGTTCCCCACCACAAACTGTTCCCCACACTAACTACAGGATACATTCGACAATGACCTTGCCACCATCGCGTTGTCACTACATTAACAAAATTGATATCCGGACAACAGCTTGAAGCCTAATACATCCTCGCTAAATACAATACTGCCTTCATTACAGCTTCATATTATCCATCAACATGGATCTACCCATCCGTGCACACCTGAATGTGATAACCACGTAAAGACGTGCGCAAGCTGCGTGTTATGATGAAAGACCCGTTGACGTTGACTGCCAACTGCCACTTTGGTTGGAAACAAATGGGATACTTACATGATGTTCAAAAGAGCAACTTACGGTATTCCCTTTCTCACTTAATTTATTTAAAGATGAGTGTCCCATGAAGTGGAAATCATCAGCCATTCATAACAAATCTTGAAATAATTACTATGTCAAACAAGATCAAAGTAAACTTCCATTTAGTCTTGAAAGTGAATTATTTTTTTTGAAAGTCCAGTATTTTAACCAACTGAAAATGGTTTGATTTTGCTATAACATACATTTTTTACAGACCATGGATGAGATATTTTATCCATCGCCTTCAAGGTTTTTGTCGTTATATTTTACTTGTGTTGTGTTGTGTTGTGTGTGTGTGTGTGTGTGTGTGTGTGTGTGTATGTGTGAGTTTGTAATCGCCTTCAACCGTGGACGTTTTGGATTAACTTTACTGTACAACCATGGACGTACCTTCCAGGGGGACGGTCCACGTTTTTAGATCTTCTTGTAATTGAGGTGCTTTTATGCGGCATTACCACCAGTAAGCAAGGTCTGGGGGTATGTAGAGAATGTCCGCATTTGGAGGTTGTGTACTGTAATGTATACGTCCGCAGTTGTCAGAAGTTTCGTCCTCATTTAATAGGTAAAAATTGCTGTGTGTGTTCTCGGTATTGCCGTGTGTGTCCTCGGTATTACCGTCACAAACACACACTCACAAAGAGATACACTCACATTAAAAATTGTACATCCTCGGTCGAAGGTGACTACACGTATGTGTGAGTGTGTGTGTGTGTGTGTGTGTGTGTGTGTGTGCATGTGCGTGTATGTATTCTTTGTGAAGCATGTACTATTAACCCATTGGAGACTAAGAACGAGTTAACTCGTGTTGGGGTCTATGGAAAATGTGTGTTATAGTGAAATCAAATCGTCTCCAACAGGTTAATTCCAACAAACTGTAAAGGGAGAGATTTCTGCCAACTTCTGCTGTAGAGGAATAACAGTAAAGACAAAACTACTTTTTATGTCTTTACTTAACCTTTGGGTAGAATTAATAGGTTATAAATGCATTTGAATCAAATTCTAAAACTCATACATTTTTCTCTCATGCGACGATCAGAAATTTGATATTTGGAGTATATTGCACATCATTATTGTGGAGGTTAATACTTGTGTGTGTATGCTGCCTATTATTGCAAACAGAAAAACGTAAACAACAGAACAACACAACCGGAGGATGAACAAGATGCTAATCTACTGGTCCCAGGATGTTTGACCTCTTACCTTGAGCTACTTTGCTTTCCTCATAGCTGCTTGTTGTCATGGACCGTTCCCTTAGGGCCTGGAGCTCTCTGGAAATGGTTGACAGTCTGTCTTCCTCTATCATCTCATCAGGTGATGTGTCTGTTGACTGGAGGAGAAGCAAAATGAAAACATCATTGCAAGTATTAATTTTATCATTCATCATCATAATCATGAACATAATATAATCACAAGTATTACTTTAGTCATTAATGCTATATGCTTGATTATCATAATCACTTCATTGGATTATAATTTGGATGATCATAATATTACATTGCTAAATGTAAAAACAAAAATGTACATGTACATCCTCCTCCTCCTCATCATCATCAATGTCCTCCTCCTCCTCCTCCACATCATCATCATCATCATTAGCAGCAGCACAATCACAACCACCATTCTCATTTTAATCCTCATTGTCATCATTTTCATTTTCCTCATCATCATTATTATCATGTTCATCCTCATCCTCCTCATTGGCATCATCATTCCCATCATCACTACTATTATCGCCCTCATCATTCTCATTCTCATCATTATCTCGCTTATCATTATCGTGCTCCTCCTCATCATTTTCCTCCTCCATCTCCTCCTTGTCACTATCAATCATTATCATCATCCTCATCATCCCCACCATCCTCATCATTATCATGCTCCTCATTATCCACATCCTCATGTTCCTCCTCCTCCTCATCACCTTTATCATCCTCACATCTTCATCATTCTCATCCCCATCATCATCACTACTACCACCATCATTATCATCATCAACATCAGCATTATTTAACACGATTTCATGTTTACAAGGGTCGAGACAAAAGGGTTTTATGGTAGTCTTCAAGCAACATGGTCCTGTGTAGGACTCAGTGCTATGCCCTGTTTTTCATGTAGATCGACCTAGATGAATTGAACCCACATCTGGCAAGGTCTCTTCTTCAGGCTCTACTTAACATCCCACTTCTTGAACCTGACATTTCTTCACCCAATTTTTATTGTTCATCTTTTCAATGTGACCAAACAACTAGATCCACCCCCGCTACATGACATACATGAAGCCTTAGGCCCAGATGACTGACAATTCTGTAGAAGGGCTCTGGTCCCTTAGGAGCACCTTTATTTAAATTGCCCTATATATCAATAACAGACAATTGTTATGTCTGTGCTTATTTTTAGGGTTTCATGAGACAAACTTTTACTCACATTCAGTGTGGCATTGATATACTTCCTGATATATGTGATTGGATCCAGCAAAACCTGGCACTTGATGGCAAAAGACAAAAATAAGATTTTTATCCTCCTACAAAGGTCTGTTTGCTGGCTTCAATTTGGTTCCTATTTCATATATATTGGATATATGGCCGACTTATGACAATTTCAAATTTTGTCGACGCATCTTAAGAAAACTGAGAAAAGGGCATTTTGAAGTTGAATAATGCATTGCCAACCTCATTGACTCATTTTATAAAATCATGATTACCTTTAGTTGATTTCATGTTTCCAGTTAATTTCTTTTGCAGATGGATGAGGAATAATTCTTCTGTCCAGAAATATGTGAAAATGTCAATTTTACCCCAGAGACCCATTTTCAACTTTTGGACCTAGTTTCTCCACATTGTAAATTGCCGACAAGCGCCATGTTACACTATATCTGGTCACATATATGCCACTTCTTGTGCAGGAATCTACGCGCCAACATTTTTATAATACAACTACAAATGTCACACCATTATACAGAAGACTTGTACAGATGCACAGCGTAGATGTTTACATACAAAATCACTTTCATGTCTAAATGATATTTCCTTATCTAACAAATCTATTTAATACTGCCAGTGACTCTGTCTACATCATTCACTCACTATTAGAAGATATTGTTTATAGGCCTAGCCATGAGCTAGCCACAATGGACTGTCTCTGCAAAACATCACCTCTATTATTTTACTTTTAGTTATTTTTTTCCCCATTCCACCCCCGATGCTTTCAGGATATTTCCCTACACAACGGATATCGATCCACCCGATGTGATTGTGGCCCATGTTCGGCGTTGATTCACAATAAAAGTCTCCTTCGGGATATTTACCAGCCCAAGCTAATTCCTTCCCACAAAATTTTCTCAATTTGATAAAAGAAGCTGTACTATTCCTCCTCCCATTACACATAATCAAATCACATGTGGCAAGTACAAGTGCAGTAAGTTAGAGCACTCATCACATTGTGTTCATGGTTGGAAGGAAATTCTATGATTCACGCTCAAAACCACGCGAATGTTGTCAATTTAATTACAACTATTACATTAGCATCTACAGGTGTAAATTCATGAAATGCTTTTTGTACTGTTTTCAAAACAATATCAATTGCAAGAACTAATCAAAGACAGCTTACACACAGACAACATAGGAGTTTCTAATGCTTAAACTTAAGGTCTTGCCACCCCCTTTCCCTTGGTTTTCCTCCCTAGTTTTGTAATTCTGAATTCAACTGAATATACATACTCTTATACAGGGTGGCCCAGAAAGAATGCTATGAGTACATGTATGATCGCTAATTTCTTCATCACTATCGGCAAAATGCCATTAATTTTTATTTCATTGGTTAGAACATTCTTTTTCCAATAAAATGATACCAAGATCATTGATTTTGATTAAGGCGTTTTGATTCTAGGGCCATTTTCCGCAGGCAATGCAATTTCCCAAATTTGCCAATTTTTCAACAGCGGCGGTCAGCGGAATGTCGAGATATTCTGGCATCTCAGCTTGCCATACCGGACAAACGCGATGACAATAAAGACATAGCTCGCATCGTCTTCCTTATGAAAGCGAGGGCATTCAAGCCCTTTGTCATCGCGGTTTGTCCGGTATGGCAAGCTGAGACGCCAGAATATCTCGGCGTTCCGATGACCGCTGCTGTTGAAAAATTGGCAAATTTTGGAAATTGCATTGCCCCCGAAAAATGGCGCTAGAATCAAAATGCCTTACTCAAAATCAATGACCTTGGTATCATTGTATTGGGAAAAAAATGTTCTAACCACCGAAATAAAAATTAATGACATTTTGCCGATAATGGTGAAGAAATTAGCGATCATACTCGTAGCATTCTTTCTGGGCCACCCTGTATAGTCCTGTATTGTCCGTGGGTTTCTGAGACTCACTATAATGTCTGTTCAATGCACGGCGTGGTATGAGTTCATGGCAAGGAGAATCATTCAAAGTTTTAGCGAATTTGACGCACAGATAATAACGACGCGTAGACAAAGGTAGCCGGTACATGGGAATGCACAAAGCACAGGACCTTAAGTCTAATAAGTACTGCGTCTAAAGTCCTGTTGGAAATTCTCAGAGGAAGATTAAATCATTTTCTGGGTCAAAAGATTGCTGAGGATCAGTTATGTTTTGTTTTTGAAAAAGGAATCACAGACGCTATGTTAGTCTTGAGGAACATCATCGAGAAGGCGAAGGAAAAACAGGATCAAGAACACTGGTTAATGTTTATTGACTAAAGGAAGGCCTTTGACACAGTAAGTCATGCAGCCCTTTGGTGTGCACGTACTCAACTGGGAACACCTAAGCATCTGGTCAGGCTGATACGAGGATTGTACAGTAAAGCTCGAGGTGTCATTCGCATAGGTGATGACCATACTGGAGACTTTCCGTTTGAAAAATGAGTTCGACAGGGTTGCCTAATTTCGCATCTACTCTTCAATGTCTCCGGTGAAACCATCATGAGAAGTGAAAGCGCGGGTTCCAGAAGCAGGTTTCACAATCAATCAGGAATCCGTTCCAAATATTAGGTACGCTGATGACACAGCATTGCTTGAAAGTAGCAAAGATGGACTAGAGCTTACTTCGTCAAAAATAAAAGTTTGAAATTCGGCCTCAAAATCAATGGAACAAAGACAAATGTGATGACTCTGAACGGAACTGGAAAAGTTAAACTAAGAAATACTGATCTTGATCCTGTAAAAAACTTCAAGTATCTCGGTTCCATCATCAACATGGACGAACCCACAGGAAATGAAGTTCAGGTCAGGCATGCCATAGCAAAAAGTTTGACCAGTGATCTCATCAAAATTTGGAAAGACAGGAATATGTCTCTTGCTTTGATGAAAAAACCCCGGATAGCATGTGCCTTGATTTTAAGCGTTGCAACATATGGGTGCGAGAGCTGGAGTCTGCGAAAAAGTGAGGAGGATGCCATCAGAGTTTTCGAGCTTTGGCTATAGAGGAGAGTTTTGAATGTTAAATGGACAGACAGAAGATCAAATAACTGGGTCAGAAATCAGATTGGTGTCAGCGAGGATATGGGTCTATTATCTTCAGTGACAAGTCATACGATTAGGAATTATGGACAATTATGGATTATGGACATTGGCGACGTAGACCAGACAGTGGGGCGTGCCGTGTCGTAGATGGCAAGATACATGGCAGAAATCGGGTTGGTCGCCGAAAATGTCACTGGATGGACAATGTTATACAGTGGTGCTATGGTGTAGAATCGGCTAGAGACATTGCTGTTGAGCGCCTACGGATTCCTTAGGCTAAGGCACAATCAATCAATATTCGAACCGGGATTCACCGTGAAATATTTGATGAAGTGCAACCCCAAAGCCCACTTTAGTTTGTTCTCGGAGAAGGCTAGCGATTTATTCTACACATTCCGAGACAATTTAGTGGGAGGTCCTTCCATTATTTTTCATCGCTATCACGAAAAAGACATAACCAAAATTCGGAAAGGTAAACTATGCAAAAAGATCATTGGTTTCGATGCCAACGCCTTATATCTGTCCGCTATCATGAAAAACGTGCCGACTGGAAATTATATCAGACGAAGTGCAAAAAATAACTTCAAATCCGAAACAAACACTCCATACCGCAATAGTGGATAGAATATGAAAGTTTACGGCGACGCATCCAAATACGTCACTTCGGTAATAATTCTGAAAAAAGGATTGGACCGCTTCAATTACCGGTAGATGGATTTTGCGCAGAGACTAATCAAACCTTTGAATTTCGTGGCTGTCATTACCATGGACACAGTTGTCACCTGATGAAAGAAAAAACGCAGAACAAAAGGCCGGGAAAGTCTATGATTGAACTTCTTCGAAAACCGATGAAAAAAGGCGATACATTGAAGACCTTGGCTGCGAATACATTGCCGTATGGGAATGTGAGTATCGGCACATGCGGAAACACGACACTGCTCTCAGTACTTCTCTCTCAGAACAATTTCCACCCCCGAAATTTTGTCATGGTGCGACGCCAGAGTCACTTCTCTCCGCCATTCACAGAGGCGATCTTTTTGGGTTTGCTGTTTGCGACATTCACGTTCCGAATGACCTACTATCTACATTCTTTGAAATGTGCCCGTCTTCAAAAATGTTGAAATGAGGAGAGAAAATATTGGAGATGTGATGAGTAGGTACGCCGAAGAACATGGCATTATGTCAACGCCTCTGCACTGTAAAAAAAAAACTCGTCGAGCTGACAAAAAAAAATAAAATTCGTCCAGCTGGTGTCTCTATCGATCAATATTTATTCGTCATAGTCTGGTGCGTGACGAAATTTCTTTCGTCAAACTGACGAAGAAAATCTCGTCCTGCTGTGGTGTCTCTATCGACGATTTTTTTTTTCGTCAAGCATCTTGTACCAAGCTGACGAAGAAAATCTCGTCCTGCTGTGGTGTCTCTATCGACGATATTTTTTTCAAGCATCTTGTGCCAAGCTGACGAAGAAAATCTCGTCCTGCTGTGGTGTCTCTATCGAATAATTTTTTTCGTCAAGCATCTTGTACCAAGCTGACGAAGAAAATCTCGTCCTGCTGTGGTGTCTCTATCGACGATATTTTTTTCAAGCATCTTGTGCCAAGCTGACGAAGAAAATCTCGTCCTGCTGTGGTGTCTGAATAGATGATTTTTTTTTTCGTAAAGCATCTCCTGACGAATGAAAATTCGTAAAGCCGTGCCAGCCTCGACGTTTCTTTAGTCCAGCAAATCTGTCGCAATAAATATAGTCCTGACTGACATTTATAATGACAATTTGATCTACTGCACAATGGGCCTGATATCTCATGCAAACGTACCACAGTACCATATCCTAATGTCATAACACAAACTAGACCGAAGGCTTCGACCTTTGTATCGCGTCCGTGGTCGTTTTTCAACAGTTATCAGACGATCTTGACAGGTATTTTCATGTACCTGTGGTATACCCGCTATACAAATACCATAGGTACATGTAAAATACCTGTCAACACCGTCTGATAACTGCTGAAAAACGAACACGGACGCGATACAAAGGTCGAGGCCTTCAGTCTCAACACAAACCTGCGTTTTCTATTACAAAACACTACAAAGGAACGATGGCCAAATTTGAGGTAACTAATCAGAGTGTGCATAATTATGCAATGTCTGATAAAAAACGGACCGTTTCTCTAACTTGCTTTTAAAATAACAAAATACAAAATACTCTTACCTCAAACTTTCCACTCAGCATCATTCCACCTACCCTCCTTACTCAAAAGTATTGCAACATAAACTTAAATGCATGCATTTTGACTTAAAAGGGTCTTTCTATAATGACGTCCTGATGAAGTTTATTATCGGAAAATAACAAATAATTTGAAAAGAAGTGAATGAATATTCGTTCTCCTTTCTACTCCAAGGCGAAGCGACTATCAAATGCAGGCGCACCCACGACTGAGGGGCTGAAACATGCAAATTTAACAGTTTTTTGGCCTCCTTATAGGGGTGGGGTGTTAATGCACTAGCATCGTTATTCGGTTTCATATTTCCCCTGAAACGGTTTTGATGGTTCTAAAAGACTTATGAACATAGGAGGCACTTTCTTCTTCGCCAGATGTGGTCTTCTTTCTGAGACCGCGCCAGAGTATAACATATTGGCATTTTTTGTTGGTCGGAAGTCTTTCCTAACCATAAAAACTGTTTCAGAGGATATATGAAACCGAATTACTTTGCTAATGTGAATTAACACCCCACCCCTATAGAGAGGCGAAACAAATATAATTTTTTTTGTTGCAGACGTTCTGTCGTGGATGCGCCTGCGTTTGATAATCTCTCCGCCTTGGAAAAGAAAGGAGAAAGAATATTCATTGATTTCTTTTCAAATAATTTGTTATTCTCCAATGATAAACTTCACTAGGACATCATTACAGAAAGACCCCTACAATTCAAAATGCATGCATTATAGTGTATGTTGCAATACTTTTGAGTAGGGAGGATATATGTAGTATTTCCATGTCACAATCAATACTCGACCGCTTAACGACATTAGACCATAACCATGATAACGAAAAACACTGAGAACTAATTTGAAATTGACTTTGCCAGGCTGATTTTACGTTTGTCCTGATCGTTTTTTAATACCATTTTATGGGAATCTGACGAATGGTCGACAAATTTTACTATTTTAAACAATTAATCGACGAGGCCCAGAACACAACCGCGCATAAAACATGACTGCCTATGCAGAGACCAGAACATGACCATCTTCTAATTAGCCTAATTATTTGAAATCATTGACAAATTTCTGCAATAGTATCTCCTATTCTTGTGTTAAAAAAATACATTCATGATTAACAGAGAATGAACTGAAATCAAAGATACAAAATGTGTCAAATTTTGCCATGTCATTTTGGTATACAAATTAGTCCAATTCCACATCCCTTTCATTCAAGCCCAAAATTAGGAGAAAAATTGAAAATATATATATTTTTTATTTTTGGTCAAAACTACAGACTTCAAACTATCTGACAGGATAAATATATATGATAAAATACTATCACTTTCCCGCTCAATTAGTGATCAAGTGCACGCAAATTAGCAAAACAACAAAGCAGACATGTTCTGGGGGACGGTTGAGTAGGCTTATGCCGAAAGGGTGGGTGATGTCGCGTTAAGG
>JZLH01S0039689.1:21140-63492 GCA_001188425.1 Eucidaris tribuloides
ATGCATGTGTTTGTTTCAATCCATGTCAATGTTCACATTAAAATGCATAACAACCGAACAGACATTAGGAAACCCCCTCATCAACAACAACAAAAATTGTGTGACTTACCAACTTTGGTCATTTTGCAGCTTTTCAATTTACGCTTTACACCACGTTTTTGAACACAGCTCTTTCCCTGATGGCATAATCGTAACAAGTAGGGTATTATTTTAAAGAAAATTAAATATTCTTTCAGATGATACCAAGCTTGCATTGATTATTACTACAAAACGCGAGATACAACTGATCAAACTCAGATTTCCAAACTTGTTTTGAGGAGTTTATATATATATATATATATATATATATACTATATATATACAATTACAAGGGTATTAGGGAAAAGGATTTTCGAAAAGAATTGTATTGTATTTAAAAACATATCCAAATTAGAATTGTAAGCCCCAAATTGCCAAAATAAGCAAAACTTCAAAAGCAGTATCAATACAACTGTTTCTCTCGGAATCAGTGCACAATTTGACATTAGGTGAGACTTTAAGGCCTTTAACTACAAAAAAAAAATCTGATTTCAGATACTCATAATGTCAGCAGCCTTGTATTGGAGGCCGCAATTTTGTAATCGGACAAATAAACCTGTTGTGATTAGTTGAAATGGATTTATCGGATTTTTATAATCAAAGCTTTGTAGCATTTATCGGTGTTTGCGATAAAACATGGATTTTACATCATTATAATTCGAGTAAGGATGTGTTTTTAGTTAAGCTATTTCTTCACTAAAAAGATCGACTCTGAGATATTTGCGTACTGTGAGTAGTTTTAATTTCATAAAAATGGCGTTTATTGGTTTTCGCAAACAAATTCTTCATTTGCTTCATCTGTTAATGCTTATAAATATCCATAATATTCGTGGAAATTTTATACAATTTGGAGATATTCAAGCATGACTAATGCTGAAAAACCCCATACAATAACGACTTGACAGAACTTCATTTCACTTCATTTTACTCTATCATAATTATATTTCATATAGGTTGAGAGATAAGGTTGTCCTCTATCGGCTTAACAATTTACACACATACCCACGATTAGATTACAGCTGTTGATATACCTTAATGCAATTTATTTACAATGAAAAATGGTGTCTTGATTCTTATTGTAAATCAACAATCCGTTCAGAAAATATAAGGGTGAAATATTTTTGTTTATAATTTGTGAAGTTGAGGGTGAAATATTAAGTAATGATAAAACTGTCATCACAGCGTGAACTTGTACGACGTTTCGGATGACCGCCGACGACACGAAATGTAATCGATCGTACACACGAAAAAAAAACATAGCGAGATCAATCGATTGATAAATTGAATCAGGTAATCGATTTACTTTTTAAAGTCGTTTTTGGTTTGAAATCCTATTGATACCGTAATGATTACAAATCGGATGTAAAAAAATGGTAAGAATTCACATCTCCCATGGTTTTAATGTCGTAGCAGTCCAATGTACTTACTACATATAATTTTCCTTGTTTAATATGTCGTAATGAAGTGAAGTGCGATTACAATGCGTTAGCATGTGTCTCATCTCATAAATGGGCTTACTTAAAATGTTTGGGAGCTTCAAATAAACCCTTTATATCTGATATAAACTGGATTTGTGACATTTGTCTTTTCAGAGAATGGCCTCAAAATTGACTTTGTCTGACATTCCTTTTTTTATCATCATCGCCTAAACTGGTGTTGAATGACCACAATGAACACAATGTAGAGCAAATTTTCCAAAACCTCCGTTCATACTCTGGCATCAATATTGCCCAATTAAATATTTGCTCAATGTTGAGAAACATCGATGAGATACGACATATCTTAACAAGTTAAAACATTCATATATCATCTCTAAGTGAATCTAGATAAGATGAATGTCCGAGGTAGAAATATGTATTCAAGGTTACCGAAGTGTTAGGTTAGACTGTAATAGACATGGAAGTGGAATAAGTACTTAAATTAAGGAAGGTATACAATTTAACGTTAGACATGATCTATTTATTGATGGATTGGAAATTATGTGTGTTGAAATTACTTGGGCAAAATAAAAAAACTGTTATTATTTTCTCTTTTCTTTTCGTCATACGTAAAAAAAATAAATGAAATATGCCGGAGAACACGTAAAATTCAAACATGCCTGTTTTAGCGTGATCTTTTTAGAATGAATTACATTTTGAGCAATTGGAAGCGAGCTGAACAAAGGTTCACGCACGGCTGATTTCACACAATATCTTGCTCGGGGTACAACAATAGGCTCCAAATCTTGTTCGCAAGGTGATGCTGGCTGCCAAGTCCAGAAAGCATGGTCAAAATATGCATTTTGGAAACTTAAAAAAAAAAAAAAAAAAAACATCTTTTCAAATTGTCTTTTCTTACTGATAATCGCTTATTTTCACAAATGTGGTATCATATGAAAGAAAAAGAAATACGCTTTTTAATAATGTCCTTCAATATCGAAGATATTTTGAGTACATCCAAGATGACAGTTTGAATTTCCAAATTTACGCGTGCAAATGATTTCATGACTGTGTCTCTTCTGATTGTCTTTGCTCAGCCATGCGTGAATGGGAATTTCTCTGACTGGCATTTAATCAAAGAAGAGAAAATATGATTTTCAACAATGCACGATTTTTTTTTTCAATTTTGTTATTAAGATATAAAAATATCTTTATCAATCCCGGTTCCCTATTTTTTTCCACGTGGTGGAATGTATCTCTACGAGAACCCGTAGAATTTGTGTTGTGATTTGGGGTGTTGCACGTCTCACCGATTGTTGTGTGATTCGGACAAGATTTCTGTGACACCTGGGAATGAAACTGTTGGGACCAGCCCCAAATTCGTGACATTTGGTTGCAACGAATGGAATTTACACGCAAGATAATTAACCGTTTTCACCTCAGAGGTCTGCAGCGTGAAATAGATAAGTTTGCCTGACTTCGAACACCAGTAAATACCTTAAACTCATCTTGCCTCACGACGTATAGCGTGAAACAGTGTTATGGAGATACTGAGGTGCCATGATAAACACATATAATGAGGTGCCGTGGTAGGAACAGATAGTGAGGTGCCGTGACGCACAAACCAGTGATGAACTGTGAGGGGCAACAAGGGAGGCGCCGTCAGGTGCAACGAGGGAGGTGCTGCGAGGTGCAACCAGTGAGGCGCCGTGAGGTGCGGTGAGATCTAACCAATGATGTGCTTGTGAGGTGAAGCCAGTGCGGCGTAAACAGGTAAGGTACTGTGACTTTCAACTTCCCCTGGGATAATTACAGTTTAAAGGGTCTTTCCTCTCGAGTAACTTATTGTTACAATAATGGAGGAAAGAAAGCGACTCCTGGAGGAGGTTTACACTCCAAGATGCAAGTGGAACTTGCAGAGTGGGAAAGAGGCCAGTGCAAGGAACCTATGAAGGAGTTGCAGGAACCAGTGCAAGGAACAGATAAAGGAGATGCAGGAGAGATCATCTGCAGGCAGGGGAACAGAAAAGGTATATTTTCCGTCTAATGGTCAAAGGGTGGATGCTGATGTAAAGGTAGACGTTGACTCGTAGGTATAATTCAAACTCCAAAGGTCAAAGGGAATGAATATTGGAAATTTTGGCGAGACTGAAGTTGCAAAGCCCCGTGGACCTCAATTAAGCAGTAGAAATGTTCTAGAACATGTGATGTTTCCTCATGGTGGTCAAATGGTTTGAACTTCTTCGCCAGTAGCTGGGGCAGCAACAAGGTATAGTAGTGTCCGGTGACTCAGAAGCCACCAATTGTACTTGACAAGTATGATGGAAAAGATGGTTTTCAAGGGTATCTTATGCATTTTTAAGTATGCAAACGTTTGAATGGGTGGACAGATAGTGTGTCTGCAAACTTCTTGGCAGCAAGTCTGCGAGTTGACGCCTTGAGAGTTCTCGAAGATGGCAGACTTTCTATCACCGAGATGGTGAAAGTTCTTGAACAACGTTTTGGACCAACATACCAAGCCGCGAACTACCAAAGTGAGTTGAGGCATAGACGTCAAGGCCCCAAAGAATCATTGCAGGAACTAGGTCAGGCTATTCATGAAATAGCGGTGCGGGTATCCCGGGGTTTCCTGTAGAAGTTATTGACCACTTCGAAAAGAATCATTATCTTCATGCCTTGGAAGGACAATTACTTAGGGAAGGCATACACAGAGTTCGCCCAAGCAACATGCAGAAAGCAGTACAGGCTGCCTTGGAATCTGAGAACTTTGAGAGAATATAAGCAGAACGAAACAGTCGTAACGATCAAATACACATGTAAGAGCATCAGCAAATGATAAAGAGCGGCGTTTGCGGGATGTGGAAGAATGGCGCAAACAGCAGACGAAACAGATGAATATAATAACGAAACTTCTCCCGGAAACTCTGTCCAATACCAACACATCAATGAAGGCTAAGAAAAGCCAAGGCAGTGGACCCTCCAATGTAAATTAGAGTTACTCGCCCCGTGTGTTGGATGTGTGGAGGACAGGGTCACATTGGTAGGTCTTTCCCTAATGCTAGGAGCAAACGTGTTCCCAAGGGAAACGAAGATCAGCCAACTGGATGGCCCGCGGGAAAACTGACAACGTATCGGTGTCCAGACAACCCAACAATGTAATATAATCCAAAGTATCGCCAGGATTTCAAGAAAAGGTAGCTAATTTGAGAACAGGCGCGTATTCGAAACTTAGATTTTATGTTGATGGCTCACTAAGATCTGCGCCGTGCCATTTCCTGATTGTCACAGGTTCAACAGATACTATTCATCCCTGTACTTTCACTTTCCAAAGTAACCGCGACCAATTTTTGACAAACATATACCGACAGTCAAACAATTAGACAGAACGTCTATAAGAGTCTTCGTTCAAGCCTGGGCAGAAATTCGCATGGGAAAGATAGTGCATGTATTGCCGGGAATATTTTCGGATATACAAGCACGTGGAATTCTTGGAAGCATTTAATGTACAGGAGTCTCCGGGAAACCATTCGTAACGAGAATTGTTGTTACCGAGACAAAGACTGTACCACCGGGGCACGAAGTAATTGTTGAAGGTTGCATTGCAAATGGGAGTAAGGAGATGGCCGGGAGTGCAATGATTTAGCCTGTTGAAGGTAGTGGAGAGTTAGCACAACACGAGTTAGTTTTTGGTCGTTCTTTGGTTACAGAGAAAGAGTTACTGAGAAAGAATTTCTACCTGTGAGGCTGTTGAATCCTGGACGGCAACCAATGGTAGTAAGGCAATGTACAACTGTGGGGTTATCATGGGTAAATTTGAATGATACAGGAGGACAAGAGGTTGCCCAGAACTACTAAATAATTGACGGAAATATTCCTGATCACCTTCAGGGTGTGTTTGTGGAGTGCAAACAGGCTGTCGAGCCAAAGTAACATGAAGACATTAGTAATTGTCTCGTGGACGTCCAGGACGTGTTTAGCAAAGGAAGCTAAGACATAGCATGTACAGATGAGGTCAAACATCAAATGAACACAGGTGATGCCAAACCCATAAAGGAAAAGCCAAGAAGGCATCCTCAGGTCAATCAAGGAGAAATATCAAGACAAATACAAGATCAAGAGCAAAGGGGATTGATTGGGCCTTCTGATAATCCATGGGCGGTGAATGTTGTCTTAGTAACAAAGAAGGATGGATCGAAACACATCTGGATTGACTGTAGACAGCTGAACAGTGTAACCATCAAAGACTCGTATTACCCCGGATTGATGAGACACTGGACGCCATATCCAGACCAAAATTGTCCACGATGCTATATAGATCTGGCTTCAGGGTACTAGCTGGTGGCTTTGGATGACGACGCCGAAGACAAACCCACATTTGTTGTGTGAACGGCTTATACAAGTGGAGAATTATGCATTTTGGGATTTGCCATGCCCCTTCAACCTTCGAAAGGCTGATTAAAGGGGTCATGGCAGGTCTGCAGTGGGGCATCCTACTCATCTATCTCGATGATACCATCGTTTATGGTCATACAGTGGGCGAAAAAATACAGAGGTTGCGTAGCACCTTTTCCAGGCTAGGGAAGGCAGGACTGAAGTTGAAGCCATCGAATGCCATTTGTTTCAGAAGTCTGTAAAGTACTTTGGACACATTATGTGATGTCAGCAAAAGTGGTTTCGACAGACCCAGAAAAGATCACAGCAGTCTCAAAATGGCAGACACCTACTTGCAAGAAGGATGTTAGGAGCTCCTTTGGTTTGGCGTCTTATTACAGACGATTCATCACATAATTTGCCCAAATTGCGAGCCCGTTAGCACGCACTGATTGAGAAATCAAGGGTTTTTGTATGGTCGGATGACTGCCAAGAAGATATTGAGGAACTGAAGCACTGGTTGCAAGAAGCACCTATAGTGACATACCCCGAGACAGCTGGAGACTTCATCCTAGACACGGATTCAAGCTTGGAATGCATGGGTGCTGTACTGTCACAAATACAACAGGGTGAAGAGAAGGTGATGTCATACGCTAGTCGGAAATTCACCAAGGCTGAGAGAAACTACTGTGCCACCCGTCGTGCGCTTTTGGCCGTGGTGTCCTCCTTGCAGCGCTTTCGTCAATACATTTATGGACGGAAGATAGTCATTTGAACTGATCATGCATCACTACGTAGGTTATTGAACTTCAAGGACTCGGAGGTCAGTTGGCAAGGCGGCTGGAAGTAATTTCTGAATATGACCTTACTTTCCAGCATAGGCCGGAGAGGAAGCATGGGAATGCAGATGGCTTCTCACGGAAGCAGTGCAAGCAATGTGTGGGGAAGTGACAAGGGGTAGAAAACAGAATAAGAAGTACATGTTCAACAGGCATCACCGAAAAGAGGTCATGTACATCACTTGAGACACACAATGGAGGGGCCAGTTCTGAGCCAACAAGTCTTAAAGGGTTCTCAGAGGGAGGATGATATAATGACAAGATCATCGTGGCCAAAGAGGAAGGAAAAGAAAGACCACCATGTGAGACACCTTCTCAAATATCTGCAACCCATAAGACTCTTAGCTAAATGGTTTCAACTCAATGTACGAAGCGGAATCTTGTGTAGCCACTGGGAGTCTGAAAATGGCAATACATTGAGATGGCAAAAGGTTCTTCTAGAGAATCTACGTCCCAATGTGCTTATTGAGCTACATGGAGTGATACTTGGTGGCCATCTTGGCATGACAAAGACAGTGGCAAAAGTAAATTGTGTATCATATTTGTTGCAAAGACTGTTCATATTACAGAAACGTGCAATACGTGTAATTACTGTCTTTTTATTAACACATATCGATCAACTGTCTTATAAACTCACAATTTTAAAAATCCATGATTTCTTTCGCCTCCAAGTTGCATCATTTATGTTTTCTTATACCAAAAATATTTTGCCTAAAACTTTTAATGAATTGTTTGTGTTAAACAGTAGTGTAAATAATTATTCAACAAAAAACTCAAACAAACTTTTTATTACATTTTATAGATACAATTTCAGTAGAACACTACTTTTTTCCTACAGATTTATAATTTGGTATGGTTTATTGTTATTGAATGTTTAAATGTTTATATTTGTTAGCTTATTTTTTATGAGAGATGTGAAATTAATGAAACTTGACATTTGAAGAAAGTTCTGTTATTATTGGCCAGGACTCGCAGCAGATGTCAGGTCACACATCAAAAGTGTGATTTGAGTACAAAGCAAAGGACGCCGGGAAAGAAGCGGATTTCTCCTCTCCAGCAGTACAAGGCTAGTGTGCTCATGGAAAGAATAGTCATGGATCTGGTTGAACATCTGCCAAAGACGGCTAGTGAGAACCAGTGAGTGCTAGTCTTGGGGAAACTCTTTCACTAGATGGATGTAGACATACCCTCCTGTTGACACGAGGTCTGAGACAGTAGCCAGAATACTCGTCGAAAAATGTGTGTGTCGATTTGGAGCGCCTGCGGAGTTGCACACTGAGCAGGGTTCTTACTTTTACTGAATGTGTGTCAGGCCCTCGGTGTACACAAGATGAGAATCACAGCCTATAAACCGAAATCAGATTGGCTGGTTGAGGATTCAACGAGACTTTAAAAGACATTGTTGCCATGCAAGGGCACCGGAAGCGGGGGCAGAGGTGGCACTTGCCCACAAATATATATATATAATCTTCCACGCAAAGAACACCCTGCTTTTTCACGACAATATGACTTGGCAAAAGGCAAGAACTGAAGACCTCTTTGACGTGACCATGGGTTCATATGATGGTGCCGAGACATGTGAGCTAGTAGGTACGTACATTCTTAACTGGATAAGTAAAACAATACCGAAAGAGAATGTTGGATTGTACCGAGACGATGGACTGGCAATCATTAATAAGCCTCCACGAGCAGCCGAAAACATGAAAAAAGAAACTGTGCAAACAGTTTAGTGACATTGGCCTACAAATAACAGCCAGCGCTAATTCTACAGTCACCGACTTTTTGGATGTTACGTTCGACTTAAACAAGAAGGAATACAGACCATATTCCAAGCCGGGAAACAACCATCTCTACGTCCACGCGGAATCGAACCATCCTCCTCACATCAAGAGAATAATCCCGCAGTCTATACAAAGTAGGTTATCCAAAATCTCCAGCAATGAACGGATCTTCAATGATGCTAAGCCGGACTATGAAAAAGCCCTGCGTGAAGCCGGTCACCGAGTAAACCTCACGTACAAACCAATAGACATCAAAACCCAAGACAGGAGACTGAAGCAGAGAAAACGTCGGATAATATGTTCAACCCACCATATAGCAGTCATGTCAAAACGAACATTGGCCGAAAATTCCTGGCGCTTGTTGACCAGCACTTCCCCAAGGAACACCAACTGCATAAGGTGTGCAACAAAAACACCTTAAAGATAAGTTACAGCTGCATGGACAACATGGCAAAAATAACAAAGGCACACAACAGCCGGCTTACTGATGAAGTCTTAGAGCATCGGAGAAGTGTAACATGTAATTGCCGGAAGAAGGACGAATGCCCGCTGCCAGGTAAATGTACTTCCAAGAACGTGGTATATGAAGCCAAGGTTAAAACACAGACCAACGAAAAGACCTACATCGGGCTTACAGCAACCACGTTCAAGGCCAGGGCAGCCACGCACAAATGCAGTTTCAACAACAGGCAGAAAAGGAACCAGACAGAGCTGAGTAAATACATCTGGTCGCTCAAAGACGGAGATACACCATTCACCATCGAGTGGAAAATACTCAGACATGCGCGACCGTATTCTCCGAGAACCAAGAGATGTAATCTGTGCCTGTGGGAAAAGTATTTCATCATCACGGCCGATAAATCTGAAAATTTGAACTCACGTACTGAACTTATATCCACTTATAAACATCGAAGAAAGTTCTTACTATCGGAATATGATGTTCCTGACTAGACTCTGATAAGTATTGAAGTAACATTTGTAAATGAATGCACAGGATATTATTGTAAAGTGGGAATATTCGCGCGCTCCGAATCAAAAAAAGTGGTATCTATTTCACTTTTATTATGTTATTATACAACAAGTGAAAATAGATATGTTAATAATTCACCTGTTCATCTTATTTCATTATGCTATTATACGCGCTCAATCATTTCCGATTTTCGCGTGTGTAACTTTGCCGGCGCATACTAATAACGCGCTAAACTATTTGCGTATATACATTTGTTTTGCCCAGTTTTGATAATGTGCAAAATGCGCGAATACTCCCACTATTCAAATGCACTACTGTATTAGTGTATTAGTTTATTAGCTGATGAGCCTTCGGGCGAAACAGCCTGTCCTTAATAAACTAAACAAGCTGAACTAAACTTTCTGTGAATCTACTTCTTTTATTTGCTCCTACATGCATAGTAGAGCACTTTTGGATATTGCAGTTTTTGTGTACCATTACTGGATTATACAGTGTGTCCCAGAAAAAAGGAAATCGAGATTGATGAGGATATTTTGATATCTCAGTAACAAATAAAAAAAAAAATGTTCATAGTTGGAAAGGATATTTTCTTTTCTTTAATTTGATACCAGTCACAGAGATTCCCATTCACGCATGGCTGAGCAAAGAAAATAAGAAGGGACAGGGTCATAAAATCATTTGCACGAGCAAATTTGGAATTCAAACTTTCATGCTTGAATGTATTCTGAATATCTTCGACATTGAAGGGCATCATTGAAAAGCTGATTTTATCTTTTTTCACATGATACCACATTTGTGAGAAAATAAGCGTTGCATCAGTGAGAAAAGACAATTTGAAATGATGCCTGTTTTCAGAAATGTTCCAAAATGCATTCATTAACACTGTTTTCTTTAATTGGCAACCAGCAACCAAGAAATTACCCTGCGAACGTGATTCGGAGCCTATTGTTGTGTCCCGAGCAAGATATTATGTGAAGTCAGCCGTGCGTGAACCTTATTGTTCTGCTAGCTTCCAGTTTCGCAAAATTTATTCATTTTAAAAATCACGGTAAAACAGGCTTGTTTTAATTTTACTTGTTCTCCGGCATACATAATTCATTTTTTATGCCTGAGGTGTCATATAAAAGAAAACATTCTGAATTTTTATGTCAGGCTTTTGTTTTTTAAAAACAATTACATTTACTACCATGAAAATGGACTCAAAGATGGAATATGCGCGTGCAAATGAAATTTTGGTAGCACCAATATCCATTGTTTTAATTCAACAATGCGTGAACAATTAATAATAAGTAATGTGTCAACGAAAGAAGAGGAACAGTACTATCATACCTAATTCATTGAAGAAATTATTATATATATAATATATATATATATATATATAATATATATATAATATATATATATTGGCGGGGGGACGAGTTTTTGCCCCCCCCATTGCCCCCTGAAAGGTAGGTACAAAATAATCAATTATCTAAAGACCAAAATGAACAATAAAGGCACTTTCTTATCTAAAACTTGTCATTTCATACCTGAAGAATGCGAAATTTTCGCGCCTAACGGGGCATTTACAATTATAAGTAAATTTAGTGTATAGATTGTAGCCTCACGAAATTCGAAAAGTGTTCCCCTGTAAGACATACCTTCAGTAAACCCTTTTATTTTTAATTTCCTTCTAAGTCTTCTAGCAATATAAGAATACTTTTCATTTCTCGAACAATGCGGTCACGTTTAAAGACACAGGCTAACATTGTCGAGCTTCAAAAATTGTCCATCTTTGCTATCTGAGCTGCATAGTAGTGTTTGAATAGACAAACAAACACTCAAGAAGACAAAAGTTTGGAAATTTATGCTGCCACTGGCAAAATATGAATGAATAAATAATATGTTCTCGGGCCGAGTACAAAATAGCCAAGCTCTACACACAGTAAGTCTATGGGAGGAAATGGGCAGGTGAATCCGGTCAACTTACGATTTTCACTGTTTTAAAGCACTAAAAATTCATTTTGAAATACAATTTTTTTCAGAGCTTCATTTTCAGACCATATCAAAGACATTCAGAGCATGGAGGATTATGTAGCTCATATTTTCTCAACTGTGGTCAATGTTAGCCTGTAGCTTTAAGCTTTTAATGAATACATTTCACACTAAAACTGAATGGCGAAGTTAAAAAAACACCCTTTTTCTGCGCAAATCATTTATGACATGCATGAAATTAAAATTATTGCTCTTCATTCATGCATTGGGATATTATGTGCAAGAAGAGAAAATGGTCCTGATAATAAAGCACAGCGTTTGTTTTAATTTTGCGTGGCATTGAAAACATCTCACTGATAGAACAGGTTTCCTTTTTTATTGGGACGCACTGTATAATGATGGAACTACATTCATTTAGCTACACATAAGTATATGTACATAATACAATATGGAGTTACTGAAGTGATGTTTCTAAGCTTAATATCAAGAATTGTACTTAAACGTAAACTTATTGTTTAATTGCTGGTTTAAACATGATTAGATCTGTAACACTTGAAGAATAATGTTTATTGGCTGATAAAATTACTTGAGATAGTCGTTCTTTCCTGAGAAATGAAAACACGTGGTGATTCTGAGCGCTCAGTCACCATGCTCCCTATAACTAAATGTTTCTGAAAGGACTATGGATGGAAAGCATATTATTTCTGGTATTTGACATCATACAAGCAATGGTTAAAGTAAGAGAAACATGACTTCGACAATAACGTGATATTGACAGTGAGAGAAATATGCTATGATGCCAAAACGAAAGACAGTAAACTTATGCCAAAATAATTCACCAGACAGTGCTCACTAGTCACGACGTGATATTTTGGGCTTAGCACTACTTGCAAGTAATATCTATATTGCTCGAAGAATAATACGTATTGGCTAGTAAGCGCCCGTTGTGACATACATGAACGTACGCTCATGAGGAATGAAAATTTACGATGATTCTGAGCTCTCGCTTGCGTCACTCGCGCGTATAAATGTGTATAAATAAATGTTTCTGAAAGGATATTGCATGACAAATATGACTTCGGTTATTTTGAGTCAATAATAGCGTAATGCAAAATTTAATTGATCAGACGTGAAAATCAGTATACATTCTGAAGCGATCGCTCGCTCTGCTAGTACTTAGTAAATAAATAGTTTTTATGAATTATGATCATAGTCCCTCGCAGTGAATTTTTACTATGTTTTATTCCCTAGAAATTTTGTTTTTAAAAGCTCTATAAATGCGACTTTTATACTCTATTTTTACAAAAAGTCCCTACCTCACCCTGCTCGGTCACTTCGCTCCCTCGCTGAGGATCTCACACTCTCACATAATTGTGCCCCGTCGAGATTGTGCCCCTCCAAAACTAAAAATCTTCCGGCGCGCCTGTTGCCATGATGTGCGAAGATGCTCATGATAACGTCTCGTATCATTTCACATCCCAAGAGCCTACTGGTGAATCACGGGGGGGGGGGGCGGGATTATTCTCCCTGTTGACTTGGTTACATAAGCTGCTGACTGCTCTGGTTACTTTATCGACACTGACTATGCTGAAGGACTGGGAAGACTCATGCGCAGCGCTCACAAGAGAGCAGAAGAATGCTTTCACAAAGAAGAAGCAGTACGACAGAAGAGCGGCAGTGTCAAAATTAAAATTTACATCATCTGTGTGGCTACACGATCCTTCCAAGAAGAAGAAGCATTCCCCAAAATTGAAAATGCACTGCATAGCTACCGGATCCAACGTTCACGCAAGCCTAAACCTCAAATAGTCTATGCAGCTTTCATTGAAGCCTTATAAGGGAGACGAACTTCCAACCTGGAAGTTTACACCGCAGGTGGTTTAAGAAATAGATCCAGCTTTTGGAAGAATTGATTGAGGAGTATGATGTGAGTGAAACGCATAATCTCAATCCAGAGGACGATGAGGAAAGGCATGACTCAGAGAATGAGGAGCGGAATGAGTGAGAGAATATTCAAGACTTACAGTTTCACTGAATGATAGTGTATCCATTTTGCCGGAAGCAGATCAAATTGACAGTGAAAAGTGCAACCATATGCCTAAACGTTATTCTACACGAAGAAGGAAACGCATAGATTATATTTCATTGATGTATACATACGAATGCTAACGTTATCCAACATGTAGAAGGAAACCCCCAATTTATTTTCAATGTTTACAAATACCCAGTGGCCTCAACATTTGTGCGTCTTCACCTGCACAAGCTCACACAGGCACGCACAGGCACCACAATATTTCTAGCTTATCCCTTTCAAATTTCTGCGTACTGAGTTATTAGATAGGACTAGATTTATTCTTCATTGTGGTCCATTCTAAAAATCAAGTGTTACAATAGAAATTATCTCTTACTTAGGTTGTCTGTCTGCTCAAGCTATGCATTAAACGGCAGCCCCCTGCCTGTGTATAACTCAAGTTATTATATTTTGGTCATTATGAATATATGTACTTCATATGTTTATTTCTTGTATCGTTGTAATTGTACAATAACAAATTAATTTCCTCTGTATCATTTCAAATGTTTTCTGAATTGAATTTGTGTAAATTGACTTGTTATTCATGTTATTGTTCCAAAATGTATGTTAATGTACAAAATTGAAATTGTTATCTATGTTATTGTTACGGAAAAATATATATGAAATGCAGAAAATAAAACCTCTTCAAACAAACAAACAAACCGAAAATGCATCTGGCGCGTCATTAACAATGACAATAATATCATTTCTTTCTTAAATACTAGGATGGCTCCCGTGCTCCCAGAAGACTTGGAGGATGTAAAGACGTTCCGCTGTATGTTGTGTGATAATAAGTATCTCCGGCATCGGCACCTGAGGTAGGTTTATTGTGGAGGTGGTGATAGGGCGCAGTATTCCTGTGCATTGTGCACATACCGTATGGCCAGACCTGATAATTTAAAGAGACACACTGACCAGGTTCACTGTACGTCTGACCGCGATCGAAGTCGGGACCTTTCACACCCGAACGACGGCAGACGTTCTGTTTCCCGAAGTGAAAACCATAGACGACACTGCAACATCGAGGAAGTCGTGAAAAAGCGCAGCAATACACCAGAAATTGGAATGGAGTGCACAGTCCCCAGACAGGCAGAAGGATGGACAGAAAGAGTGACCACCAGCAGAGATTTCCATTGCCCCACCCGAGCATTGAATATAGCGTCACCAGCTATAATAAAAGGAAAGCCCTTAGAAATGTTCAGAATTATTCAGTCAGGGAACTTATCTGACCGTTTGACGGATGAGGCTGATGAAAACTTAAGAGGAACAACTGTGACGGATGACACTTGTTTGGTAACAATGGAGGAACGCACTGTTCGTGTGTTTTTCTACAAGAAGAGGTTGTTCCGGCGCCAGGAAAATGTAAAAACTGTGTTTTGTAGGGTACCAGCTTCGTGGGGAAAGAAGTGTGATTCATCGGAGTCGTTGCGAGTAGATTAAAGACAAGACTTAGATTATGTTAACTGTTACCAGTGAGTTCAAAGTGCCCGAAGAGGAGATCCCTCAAATGGGGTATTCGTTACGTGCACTGCCATGCGCACACAGGATCTCACAGCGCCAACGCAGCGCACACACTGCTATATGCACGTACGATGTGTTGCGTGCGGGTAGCGTGCTGCGCTCCACAAAAAGAACACCTGAACTTTGGCACATTTATTTCTTGTTTTGGTATCGTTTTGACGGAAGCATATTAACTTTGGTCTATTTTGAAGAGACTAACCGAGAGAAATAAGAATTTACCGATGCGTTTTGAAGGAATTGGAATAAATGTTAAGATACAGACCCGTGCGTGCAGCATTGAAACGGCTGCTAGCCTGGTATCTAGTCTGTTCAATAAGTCCGAAGATAACGTGTGCATTATACGGTGAATGCTTGTACATGTATGACTACGTACGTTCGTTTTGCCGGGATGTGGTGACGTGGCGTGCGTGTTATACATGTACAGACGTGTACTGTGTAGTTTGCGTCGTGAGTGGAATGACAATGATTCTTTGATTACTAATCCTCAGGTTTCCTTCTACATTTAGGGAACTAAATTTGGATATATTGGCATTAAGTAAGAGTGAGATTTTTTTTATAATTGCTTGCTTGACACTCACAGGCATGTGTGTAAAATGTGCATTTTCGAGCTGCTTGGAATTGAAAGTTTGCAATGGAAAGTCCATTATGCCGGTCGTGAATAGCTATGGGTATCGTTGTGCCCATGCAGTTATGATATTTCGTAAACGAAAGTTTCAAGTTCAATCTCGTTCAGAGCATAGTGAGGGCATTGGCAAAACGTTAGCCATAGCTAATCACGACCAACAGGCATAATGGAATTTTCACTGCAAACTTTCAGTTCATGCTGCACTAACATCCAAATTTCATACTCAATCTTGTGAAGCATACAAATTCACTCACTCTTTCGTGGTAATAGTGCCCCATTTCTACAGCAATAATAGTCATACACTGTTATTTTCACATGTTATTACTTTATTCCACTTCTTGCATGCAATGTTACACCAATTTTCTGGTTACCTCTATGGTTACACCAAGTATCCAACATCATAATTCTCAACCGAGCCTTTCGCTTGACTACTAGATTCTCAGGCTTACCGTGCATAACGTGTACAAAGCACGGGGACACGGGCTTGCGGGGTTGATGCCGTTTCGTAATCCACGCATGAAACGACTTGACTTATCTTATTCGGGCGGCGATCTTGCTCGTGCTGGATTGAAATGTGATACTGTATTCCTCAAAAAACAACAATTATCGCCTGTTCGGGGAGTGTCCCGCGTAGTCCCGCGTAGTCCCGCGTAGTCCCGCGTACACCCCGACGGGAGGTTTGCACTCACTGGTTACTGCAGTCCAATGTTTCAGTTTGTTATGTAACAGATAAGTTTTAGAGTATGTTTTGTTATAACGTGTATTTTTTCAATGGTGTGTAGTTTTTCACCATGTAAATGAAGTGTTTTTCGAAAAGAGGACGTTTCGGGTCTAACATGGGGGCTGTGTGGCAATACTGGCCTACCAACATTGACCGGTTAGGGTATTCTAAGATTATAAAATAACGGGGAAGCTAGATATAGGGAGTCGAGTTTAAGCCGTTGTCAAGTAGGACGGCAGCATGTGCTCCCTGATATACTGTTGTATAATAACAGGCGCGAATTCGGGGGGGGGGGGGGGCAGGGGACACGTCCCCCCCGATTTGAAGGTGGGGGGACACAATATCAAATGTTCCCCACGAATCAGGAATGTACATGTGTGCCCAAGTCTGTGATTGTGTTTTGGTAGTAATTTGCCAGGTACCCGCCCCCAGTCATCAGCTTTTCAGGACTTTCGGATCACGACGTCCCCCCTCCCCCGGTCATCAGCTTTTTCCAGACTTGCGGATCACCACGTTCCACCCCTCCCCCGGTTATCAGCTTTTTCAGGACTTTCGGATCGCGAGACCCCCCCCCCGTCATTAGCTTTTCAAGCTTAAGGTCACGACCATGCCCCCCCCCCACCCGTCATCAGCTTTTTCAAAAACCTGCGGATCACGTCCCCCATCCCCCTGGTCATCACCTTTTTCAGAACTTACAGATCACGACGTCCCCTCCCCCGGTCATCAGCTTTTCAAAACTTGCGGATCACGTCCCCCGTCCCCAGTCATCTCCTTTGCGCCCCCCCCCCCCGGTCATCAGCTTTACACCCCCCGGTCATAAGCTTTTTCAGACCTTGCCTTCCTTGACGACGTATGCCGGGGGGACGCCACTGCTGCATGCGATGTCCCCCCTACATTTCAAAATGGATTTGCGCCACATGATAATAAACGTCGGTGTGTTAATGTAAGTGATGTCTCCCGAGCCTACTGATCATTTGGTTATTTATCTTACGTGGTGCAGTGTATTTCTGCGAGAACCAGTGGAATTTTTGTTGTGATTTGGGGTGTTGCACGTCTGACCGATTGTTGTGTGATTCAGACGGGATTGCTGAGACACCTGGGAATTAAGTTGTTGAGACCCACACCAAATTCGTGACAATATGACCACAGTAACAGCAAAATTTAGTTTTAAAGTAATCGTTCATGATGAAGTGATGATATTGCCAGAAATAAGGCAACGGTGTTTGACGAAATACCAACAAGTATATCAATAGATACAATTAAATACATTATTGAGCCTATTGCGGATATAATCAACTTGTCAATAAAAACGGGTAAAATACCACGGGCTTGGAAACGGGCTAGTGTGACTCCGATGCAGAAAAGTGGAGATAGTACAAACCCGTCGAACTACAGACCCATCTCGGTCTTATCCATTTTATCATCAGAATTAATGGAAAAATAATTTTCGATCAAGTGTATGCTTATCTTTCTATAGATAATCTTCTGAATCAGCAACAACATGGTTTTCGCCCGGCCACTCTACGCAAACAGCGCTAGTCCTACTTACAGACGAAATTATTAAAGAAATTGACACAGGGAATGTGTTTGCTATGGTCACACTTGACCTGGAAAAAGCGTTTGATTTAATATCATTTGATACATTGTTAAAAAACGAAGCTATAAAATGGTATGCAGATTATTTTTATGAAAGAGAACAAATCACAGTTGTAAATGGTAATAGGTCAACAATCCAAACCGTAACGGATGGCGTGCCTAGGGGCGGTATTCTGGGGCCTTTCTCATTTTTCTCACCTTTAATGATCTGCACAAATCTGTTTAAAAATGCTCCCTTTTCCTCTATGTAGATGATACGTGTTTATATTTTGCATCAAAAGACACAAAATTACCAGAAAAGCAATAAATGACGATTTGAAATTATTGTCTAAATGGTTCTCCAACAATCAATTTCTTTTAAATATCCATAAATGTCAATTTACACTGTAAAAAATTACCCCGTAAAAATCACGGTGGATGGTCGCGCAGCAAATTGCCACCCAACCACCGTAAATTTTATGGTGGATCGTATTGTAAATTACGGTTAAGCACCGTATATTATGTAATAATTACCGTTATAATATACGGTGGTTAACCGTAATTTACTATACGGTTCACCGTAAAAATTGCGGTGGGTGGGTGGCAACTTGCTTCGCTACCATCCACCGTAATTTTTACGGTGGACCGTATTGTAAATTACGGTTGATCACTGTATATTATGTCATAATTACCGTTATTTTAACGGTTGGCCCATTTTTTTATGGTGGAAAATGCCAAATTGCTTCCCATCCACCGCAATTTTTACGGTTGGACAATTATTGTAAATTACGGCTAGCCACGGTTTATTTCATTACGATTGCCATTATTTTAACGATTGACCTATATCATTTTTACAGTAAAGAGAGTGCCAAATTGCCACCCATTCAACGTAATTTTACGATTGGACTTTATTGAAACTTAAGGCCAACGACTACTTTTCCGTAACAATTGCTGTTATTTTATTGGTTGGTCCATATAATGATTAACAGCCAACTGTTATTTTTACGGTGGAAAGTGCCAAATTGCCACCAATCCAAATTCTTACAGTTGGACTGTATTGTAATTCATGGATAACCACTTTTTTAAAGAATTATGGTCAATAGTCGACATATCTAAATACTTGCTGTAGAAAATTATTCATAAAAATAAAGGTTGACCCACAGATTTTGATGAAAAGAAGCAAATGGGCTGAAGGGTAATTGTAGCCACGAAGAGCTATAGAGAGCCAAAAATAAATGAATGAATAACATCTTTTTGGTGGACTTGACAGCTATTTGTTGCCCTTCGTTGCTCTCCATAAGTCCTCAGTGTGAAGGTGGAACCAGAGCTGAGTAAACTGAGTAAACTGACTCCAGAAGAACACCCTTTCTCTGCATGAATGCACACAAAGTAAACATCAATAATAAAGAGTCATTAAAACCAATATCTTTTTTTTCTTTCACTTTATTTTGAATGTGCAACTCTAATATACGTAGTACATAAGTCTCTGCCAAAGTTTGCTTTGGAATGGCAATGATTTCTCTAAAGAGATGTTGATTTATGTTGTTAAAGATTGAGCGCCCTAACAGGTAGCTCTCTTTCTGGCTCTCTGAATTTGCATTTTGTTTAATCGTCTATATAATTGCAAAGCGTTTTGACATAATTATGTTTGTTATGAAAAGCGCTATATAAATATAAGTTATTATCATTATCATTATAACAACTGCTTGGATAAACATTGAATACAACAAAGTAGGAAGAACTTTAAAAAAATCAATGTGAATTAGGAAATTCAGAAAACTGATTCACATACATGTATGGAGAATAAAAACTTTACAAACACACAGATGTAGACGTATCAAGTGCCAATTAGAGAATGAACACAATATATCACCAGCGTAATACCCCCCCCCCCCCGCCACGAAAACATTCAACTACGAAAAAAAAAAAACTTTTCAATCACCTTGAAGAAATTATTTCAAGGTAACTTATATGGAAAATGCTCATAAATCTAAGTAAATTGTAAACAATTTGTCAGAAATTTTCTCGCTCAACAATGTTGAGCGCATGTATGATAAAGCTAAAAATCAAGCTAGAAATATGAATTTTAGCAACATTCTTATACATTTTATGCAAATGAATAGTTTATTTAAAGCAAGAATTATACAGAAGGAAATTGCACAGTTGTACAATAATTTTCAGAAAAAGCTTTTGAATGATTCTTTCCAAAAACGTACAGCCACAGAAGGAAACAGGGTTAAATTTTAGGCTTGCTCGCAAACTGACATAAAATCAGCTTGCAGATGATATTGGGTTACAATATATCAGGAACGACGAGTTAAACCAAAACTATAACTTTACAAATTATGGAGATATCAATGAAAGAAAGCAGTTCTGTCACCCTGACACTCCCCGGCCCCTGTACAAGTTGGGAACAGGAAGGTGATTTTTGTGGGTGGTTCACCCTTGGCTCGGATGTCCCCCGCCCTAAATTTGAGGTCCAGATTCACCACTGCACAATACCTTGAACAAGAGTATCTATTAAAAGAAACTAACTCAAGATCAATGTAAAACAACATTGCATTCAATTTCGCCCGATGAGCTAAAAGCAGACGTAACCTTAATAAGGTTAAAGAGTGTCTACTTCTTGGGTTTACAAGTGTAAAGTTTAAAGATATACAAATAGCCCTTAAATACTGCACTACATGTATCAAACATGTTTAAAATTGTGGTGAAAGGATTAAACTTTCACCTCAATCTTCCAAAAGATCATCAGGCCTGTGGGTAAACTGATGTGAATATATTGACTGGGTTTTTAATACATTTTCATGAAAAGACCTACAGACTAATGGGCCCAGAGAATAATTATTTTAAGGTGAAGCACTTCAATAATTTATAATAACAAGCATTACTTTTTAGACCCTAAAGTGCAAAGCTTCATACAAACAGTTCTAAAATTATTGCAATACAAATATGTTGAACATAGTTACATTTAAAGCCAAGCCCACAGAACCTATAAACTTCTACCGCAAGCTTCTAATATAAAATCAGATCGTCAATCCTCAAGTACATAGTCAGGGTGGCCTAACACGGTACCTGACATCTGCATTTCCGACATCATCATTTACACAATGTCATTCAAATTTTGGTAGGAGTCGCAATTCTACATCTTTTTCTCTAAAGCAATGTCGTTTTCAAATTTTGCATCCCGAGTCTAGTTTAAAGCAGCGAGAAATTTGCGATTCACAGCTTTAAAATAAGCTGTGTTGACAATCACACGACTGTAGAAAGCTGCCATGCATACAATTCTTGCTGCTCCCAGCTGGAAATTTGAGCGAGTACTGTTGCAAAAGTAGCAAATTTTGAAAACGATATTGCCACACATAATAGCCCTTTAATCAAAACGCTTTACCCAAAATGGAAGCTCTAAGTGTCATTTAAAGCCCAAGTTAGTTTTGGGGATTTTTTTATTTGAAAGCTTTCTGCCCAAAGGTCATAACACACCAATAACATATTCTGAATATCTAGTTTTTTTTTATTAATCAATGACAAATCTCGGGGGGGGGGGGACCCCGAGATTTTTGAGATTTTCGACTATATTTTACATTATACGCATCCAAAGGTTAATAGGTGTTCAGGTTATCCAAGTTATATCTCATCAGAAAGAGCAGACTCTGTTCTTTCTGATGAGGTATTATTTGGATAACCTGAACACCTTATTAACCCTTTTGATGCTATAATGTAAAATATAGTCGAAAATCTCCGGGGTACCAAAAAATCTCGGGGACCCCCGAGATTTTTTATTATTAATAAAAAAAACACATTCAGAATCTGTTATTGGTGTGATATGACCTTTGGGCAGAAGGCTTTCAAATAAACAGAAAATCCCCAAAACTAAACTTGGGCTTTAACTTGGAAATAATTCATACCCAGTAAAGCAAAAAACAAATAGCATTGTGTCAATGGTGTCATTTAAATTGCAGATCTCAGGTGCTGCATTCTCTTTGGGCCTCACTGTAGGTAAATATATAAACTGGTTTTAAATGTCACAATAACGAGATCCATGACTATGTACAAGTACATTTGCATACACAAGAAGATGGCAGCAATACAAAAACACAATGGCCCATATTCTCGACAGGGGTATATTTTAAACCATGGTTTAAACCTCCATAAGCGTATTACGCGCCTGCCATCTGGTCCAATGAACGCACATAAATGTGTTTATATTGTATATGCCTACGCTTATTTACGCTTAATTTAGACCACGGTAGGGGTTTAAACCTGGGTTTAAAATACACCTCTTTCGAGAAAACGGGCCAATATCTCTGCCTCTGGGCAAGGAAAAACAGTTAAGGGGCAGGGTCAAAACTAAAAATTTAGTAGAAGCTGTGTGATCAGTACTTGCTATTTTCCACTCAATATTATCCACTCATGATCAGCGATGTGGTTGACAAGAGAAAGGAATTTTGTACTCCTCGATGAAAATGCCTTCTTCTGGTTGCGCTCTTTCCTCCCACTGTCTGGATTGATCTTCAGGAAATTCCTGCACTGTTACAAATGTTCAAGAGCAAGAGGAAAAGTTAATATTATCTCATCAGGATAACCAGTATCAAGCATACAAGACACATAAAATACTGCACACATTTCCATTGGAATCACACACGCACACACACACACACACACACACACGCACACACACACACACACACACACACACACACACACACACACACACACACACACACACACATATATATATATATATATGGAAAGGAAAGTTCACGAAAGACCTTTGGTTCATATATTTTGAAATTGATATATTTAACATTCTGAAATTATTTTTGGGGGTCAAATTTATCCGCATCCAGAAACGTGTTATAGGTACCAGCAGAATCTGTATGGAAATTAAAACTGTTATGCAATTGAGTCCAATTTGTATTCTAAACATTTTTTCCAGAGAGGCTGGTAACAGGTAAAAATGTTTTTTTTTTTTTTTTTTTTACTTCCGACAGTTTCACAACAAACCGAGAGGCCGAACCCCAAATTTTATTGGTGAACCGCGTATTCGCAGATAACTATAGAGTTAGTTTGTTTGTTGGTGATCCGCGTAACCGCGGATCACCCTAGATTTCGTCACAATCATTATATATTGGTGATCCGCGTAACCGCGGATCACCAAAGATTTCGTCGGGATTTTTATTATTGGTGATCCGCGTAACCGTGGATTACCATAGATTTTGTTAAAATCTTTATTCGCGTTTCTTTCTGGTCATTTCTTGTTAGCACGATTTCTTAAAAAAAAAAAAAAAAAAACACCAGTGTAGGAGGTCTCGAGACCGGTCTCGAGAACAGTTTGCTTGGTATCGGTCGCGGTCTCGGTCCCTCCAGTCTTGGTCTTGGTCTTGGTCTCAAACCTTCTGGTCTCGGATTTTTCGGCCGAGACCAGCCCGAGACCAGCAACTAAAATAATGATTCTGCATAAAGTCGTTATTGCTGAAGATCTACATGTACAAAACTGCAATGTTGCGTTCAGAGAGCATTCACACGTAGTTTCAGCACAGATAGACTACGCCTATCTAAGTAAGTTGACCAACGGTGGGTTTTTGACGCAATATATTCTGATTGTTCCTCTAAAACATGAACATTAAGGTAGAGATAAAAAGAAAGAAAGAAATCAAGGAATAAAGATGCAAAAACAAAATGAAAAGGCAGGGAAAGAAAAGGTAACAAAAGAGAAAAAAACGGAGACGTTTGAAGAATGGAGAGTAAAAAAAAAGAAACTAAATAAGAGCAAAAAATAAAAGAAAGACTGATCAATAACAACAAGAAAGAAACTAGAAATAAATCACGATACATAGCAGGAAGAGAAGGTAAAAAGGAAATAGTATAAGGGGGAATGAAAAGAGACATCAAGAATGAATAAAGAGATTTAGAAAGAAAGATAAAAGGAAATAAATAATAAACTAAACATTAATTCGTCACTAAGACGAATTGGTGATCCGCGTAAACGCTCCGATCATTAAATCTAAAGAAAATGTGACAATCTACATCGAGTGTCATTGCTTGATCATCACTTTAAATTCTTCAACAAACATTAATTTAAAGTTCGACGCGCACCTACGCGTTCGTCGTGAAGTATGCGCGCTGATGATTAGCACCAGTAATGAGCTTTGACCTGAAATTACTGTGTACCAAGTTTGGTTATCTTAATCGACTCTTTGTGACGTCACAGATGGCGCCACAAGTATTTGGCATGTAAAGTGATGCCTGAAATGTTATCTAGGAATCATAGACTATCAGACTAATCAACAAAAGCTAGGGGTCATCGTTAATTCTAGAAAATTATTACTGATTGAAGACTTAATATTAAATGTACGCGTGCGCGTTCGTCGTGACGCCCGCACGCATATCATAAGTACCCGTGATGATCTTTAACCTGAAGTTACTGTGTACCAAGTTTGCTCATGTAACCCGACTCCTGTCATGAGATATATGCGAAATACGAATTCAGTCACACATCCAAAACCATTGAAAAAAAACACACGACGGAATTCGGTCGGAAAAGGGGTGCGCGCGCACCAAAATGCTCCAAATTACCTGAGACGTAGAGATCTGTCAATAAGAGGTAATTTGAAGTATTTTTGCATTTCACGTCATGACGCGCACGCGCACGAGGTATGGTCCAAACGTTGACCCTTGATCTCAACTTTGACCTTTGACGAAATGTGATTTTATTTATGACGTCATAAATGACGTCACAACAATTTGGTATGCAAAGTGATGCCTGAAATCTTTTGTAAGCATCATAAATTCTAGAGTGTCTTGACTAATTTGTCAATTAACATTAAACGCACGCGTACTCGTTCGGCGTGACGCTCGCGCACTGTCACTGACACCAGTGATGACCTTTGATTTTAGGTTACTGTGTCCTAAGTTTGGTTATGTTACTCGACTCCAGTCATGTGATATGCGCAAAATGCGATTGTTCTTTTTGACGTCAAAGATGACGTCACAACACTTTGGCATGGAAAGCTATGCCTGAAATGCTATCTACACATCATAGTCTATCAGAATAAGCAATGAAAAGTAGGGGTCACCATTAATTCTAGAGAGTTATGAGCAATTTAAAAATGGCGCTATTCATTACGCACGCATGCGCTCGCATCTCATTTTTTTGGAGTTGTAAACAATATTTTGGGTCCAGGTGGTCACAAAAGGGTTGTAATTGATGGAGAATTCAGTCAGACATCAAAAACAATCGAAAAAAACGACGGAATTCGGTCGGGAAAGGGGTGCGCGCGAAAAATGCTCCAAATGACCTGAAACATATAGTACTGTTAACGAAAAGTCATTTGGAGCTCTAAAAAACTTCGACGCGCGCGCACACGCCCGTGGAGGCGCGCACACTCATGTAGTTAGGTCCAGTAGATGGCCCGTGACCTTAACTTGACCTCTGCAAAGGTTGATAGTATTAATCGAAGGAAGGCTCGAGATATTGCAATTATAGGTTAACTCTAACTTTTTGGTAAATGACGTCATAGATGACGTCACGGGCAAGTGATCACACTGACAAAAATTGTGTTGCGAGATCTTAACACGTGACATAACTATGCTAAGTTACAAGATGATTGACGATGGTGTTAATGAGATATCTTGGACACAAGAAATGGTCAGAAAGAAAGAAGAACTAGATTTTAATTCGTCACTGAGACGAATTGGTGTTCCGCGTAAACGCTCCGATCATTAAATGTAAGCAAAATGTGACAAACAATTTCTACCAAGTATCACTACTTGCTGAAATATGTCCCTCATCACTTCAAACACTAATTCAACATTCGACGTACGCGTACGTCCGACGCACACGCACTTATGATTAGTACCAAACATGACCTTTGACCTGAAGTTGCTGTGTACAAAGTTCGGTTATCTTTTTCGACTCCTGTCATGAGATATGCGCAAAATACGATTTTTCTTTGTGACGTCATAGATGACGTCAGAACAATTTGTCATGAAAAGTGATACCTGAAACCTTATCTGCGCATCATAGGCTATCAGAATAAGAAATAAAAAGTAGGGGTCACCATTCATTCTGGAGAGTTATAAGTGATTTAAAAATGTCCGTCATTTACTATGCGCGCACGCATTAACGTTTTTTGGACTTGTAAGTAATGTGTTTGGTCCAGGTGGTCGGAAAAGGGTTTTTCTTGATGGAGAATTCAGTCAGAAATCCAAATCTATCGAAAAAACGACGGTATTTTGTCGGGAAAGGGGTGTGCGCGAAAAAACGCGCGCGTATGTGCCCGCACAAATATGCTATAAATGACCTGAAACGTGTAGATCTGTCAATAAGAAGTGATTTGGAGCATTTTTGCATTTTATGCGCCCGTCGTGACGCGCACGCGCGCAAGATATGGCCCAAAAGTTGACCCTTGACCTGAAGTTGACCTTTGCAAATTTGGTTGTTTAAGTCGACCGCCGGCTTGAGATATCGCAAATGTAGGCTAAGTCTAACTTTTGGCTTTTGACGTCATAGATTACGTCACGGACAACTGAGCACGTTTAAAAAAGTTGTGTGCCGAGGTCTTGACACGTTACATGTCTGTACCAAGTTACAACATTATTAACGATGTCGTTCCTGAGGTATCTTGTACACAAAAAATGACCAGAAAGAAACACAAATAAAAGAAAAAATTTTGACAAACTCTATGGTGATCCGCGTTTAGATATTAATTCGTCACTAAGACGAATTGCTGATCCGCATATTCGCTCTGATCATTAAATCTAAAAAAAAAAGTCACTAGATTTTAATTCGTCACTGAGACGAATTGGTGATCCGCCTATTCGCTCCGATCAGTAGACCTTAAGAGATTGTGACAGTCCATATGGCATATCATAACTTGTTCGAAGCTGTCCCTTTTCACCTCAACTTCTCTGTCAAAAATTACTTAATATATCGGCGTGCGCGTACGCGTTCGTCGTGACTCCCGCACGCATATGATGAGCACCAGTGATGACCTTTGACCTGTAGTTACTGTGTACCAAGTTTAGTTATCACACTCATGAGATATGCGCAAAACACGATTTTACTTTGTGACGTCATAGATGACGTCAGAAGAATTTGTCATAGAAAGTGATATCTGAAACCTTATCTACGCATCATAGGCTATCAGAAAAAGCAATAAAAAGTAGGGGTCACCGTTAATTCTAGAGAGTTATCAGCGATTTAAAAATGCCCATCTTTCACTACGCGCGCAATGCGCGCACATTTATATTTTTTGGGCATATAAGCAATATTTTGGGTCCTGATGGTCGGGAAATGGTTCTAAACGATGTAGAATTCCGTTAGACATCTTAATCCATCGAAAAAATGCGTTTTTCGGTCGGATAGGGGTGCGCGCGAACAAAACGCGCCCGTACGCGCGCGCACTGAAATGATCCAAATGACCTGAAACTTATAGTACCGTTAATAAGAAGTCATTTGGAGCATTTTTATTTTTTGACGCGCCCGTATACGCATGGGAAGACGCGTGCGCACACGTGGGTTGGACCAAAAGATGACCCATGACCTGAACTTGACCCTTGCCAAGTTTGGTTGTTTTATTCGACCGCCGGCTCGAGATATTGCAAATATAGGTTAACTCTAGTTTTTTTTTTACTAATGACGTCATTGATGACGTCACGGGCAAGTGACCACGCTGACAAAAATTGTGTATTGAGGTGTTGACACGTGACATAACTATATTAAGTTAAGATGATTGACGATGGCGTTAATGAGATATCGTGCTCACAAGAAATGTCGTGAAAGAAACACAAATAAAAAAGAAAGATTTCGTACAACATCCATGGTGATCCGCGTTTATGCGGATCACCAATAATCAATATCGAGTATCATTGCTTGCTGAAATATGTCTCCCATCACCTTAAATTCGCCATCGAACAGTAGCTCAAAATTTGACGTGCGCGTACGCGTTCATCAGGACGGTGACGCGCATATAATTAGCACCAGTGTTGCCTTTTGACCTGAAGTTACTGTGTATCAAGTTCGGTTTTCTTACTCAACTCCAGTCATGAGATATGCGGGAAATACGATTTTTTTTTGTGACGTCATAGATGACGTGAAAAAAAATTGGCATAGAAAGCGCTGCCTGAAATGTTATCTACGCATCATAGTCTATCGGAATAAACAATAAAAAGTAGGGGTCACCGTTAATTATAGAGAGTTATGAGTGATTTAGAAATGCCGCCATTCACTACGCGCGCATGCGGGCGCATTTAAGTTTTGTGGACTTGTAAGCAATATTTTGGGTACAGGTGGTCGGAAAAAGGTTCTAATTGATGTAGAATTAAGCCAGACATTCAAAACTATCGAAAAAATGACGGTATTCGCTCGGGAAAGGGGTGCGCGCAAAAAAAACGGACGCGTACGCCCTCGCACCAAAATGCTCCAAATGACCTAAAACGCATAGTGCTATCAATAAGAAGTGATTTGGAGCATTTTTGCATTTTACGCGCCAGTCGTGACGCGCACGCGCATGAGGTATGGTCCAAATGTTGACCCTTGATCTCATTTTGACCTTTGCCAAATTTGGTTGTTTTAATCGACCGCCGGCTTGGGATATCGCAAATGTACGTTAAGTCTAACTTTTGGCTTTTGACGTCATAACTGACGTCACAGAAGCTCTTTCAATTTGCCCGGACTACTATGTCGAGGTATTAACATTAGACATAACTATGCAAAGTTACAAGATTGTTAACATAATCGTTTTTTACTTATCTTAGGAACAAAAAGTGACCAGAAAGAAACACGAATAAACTAGATTTTAATTCGTCACGAAGACGAATTGGTGACCGCGTAACCGCTCCGATCATTAAATTTGAATTAAATGTGACAAACAATGCATATCAATCACCATTGCATGATGAATTATGTCCCTCATCACTTGAAATTGTCTATCTAACATTACGTGAAAATTCGACGTTCGCGTACGCGTTCGTCGCGACGCCCGGACGGTTATGATTAGCACCAGTGATGATTTTTAAACTGAAGTTACTGTGTACCACCCCATTCATGAGATATGCGCAAAATACGATTTTTCTTTGTGACGTCATAGATGACGCCACAAGTATTCTGCATGCAAAGTAGTGCCTGAACTGTTATCTACGGATCATAGGCTATCATAATGAGCAATACAATGTAGGGGTCACCGTTTATTCTAGAGAAAAATGACTGATTTATGACTCAATTTTAAACGTACGCGTACGCGTTCGTCGTGACGCCCGCACGCATATGATAAGCACGCATGATGACCTTTGACCTGAAGTTACTATGTACCAGGTTTGGTAATGTTACTCGACTCCAGTCGTGATATATGTCCGAAATACGATTTTTCTTTATGGCGTCATAGATGACGTCACAACACTTTGGCATAGAAAGCGATGCCCGAAATGCTATCTACGCATCATACTCTATCAGAATAAGCAATAAAAAGTAGGGGTCACCGTTAATTCTAGAGAGTTATGAGTGACTTAAAAATGTGCATTATTGACTACGTGTTTTTTTTCTGGACCTGTAAGCGATATTTTGGGTCCCAGTGGTCGGAAAAGGGTTCTAATTGATGGAAAATTCAGTCAGAAATCCAAATCCGGCAAAAAAACGACGATATTCGGTCGGAAAGGGGGTGCGCGCGGAAAAAAAAGCGCGCGTAGGCGTGCGCAACTAATGCTCCAAATGACCTGAAATGTATACTGCTGTTAATAAGAAGTCATTTGGAGCATTTTAAAACTTTTAAAATTTTTGAAGCGCCCGTACAAGCCCATTGTGACGCGCGCGCGCACGTGATCACGTCTAAAAGTTGACCCTTGACCTTAACTTGTCTTCTGCCAAATTTCGTTGTTTTATTCCGCTGCCGGCTTGAGTTATTGCAAATATAGGTTAGGACTAGCTTTTGGCTTATGACGTCATAGATGACGTCACCTACATTGACAGGTGGACATTCACGAAGTATTGACATAAGACATAACTATGTTAAATTTCAAAAACTATTGCACTCATCGTTCTCGAGATATCACGTGCACAAAATGGCGAGAAAGAAACACGAATAAAGAAGAAGAAAAACTAGATGTTAATTCGTCACTTAGAAGAATTGGTGATTCGCGTATTCGCTGCGATCATTAGATCTAAGGAATTTTGACGAAGTAGTATTGCTCGCTCAAAACTGGCCCTCTTCACCTTAAATACTCTATCAAACATGAATCTAAGCCTCGACGTGCGCGTACGCGTTCGCTGCGACGCACGCGCGGATACGTCTACCACCAGGGATGACCTTTAACATGAAGTTACCGTGTACCAAGTTTGGTCACCTTACCCATCTCCAGTCATGAAAAATGGAAAAAAAGTTGATTTTTGTTTGTGACGTCATAGATTACGTCACAACAACTTGGCATGCATAGTGATGCCTGAAATCGTATCTACGCATCATAGGCTATTAGAATACGCAATAAAAAGTAGGAGTCACCGTTAATTCTAAAGAGTTACGAGTGGTTTAAAAATTGTCATCATTCAGTACGCGCGCATGCGCGCATTTTAGTTTTTCGGGCGTGTAAGCGATATTTTGGGTTGTGGTGGACGGGAAAGGGTTCTTATTAACGTATAATTCAGTCAGACATCCAAAACAATCGAAAAATTACGTTATTCCGTAGGGAAGGGGATGCGCGCGAAAAAACGGGCGCGTACGCGCGCCCACCAAAATGATCCAAATGACCTGAAACATATAGTACTTTTAATCAGAAGTCATTTGGAGCATTTTTATTTTTTGACCCGTCCGTAAACGTCAGTGGAGACGCGCGTGCGCACGTGGCTAAGACCAAAAGTTGATCCATGACCTTAAGTTGACCTTTGACAAGTTTGGTTATTTCATTCGACGGAAGGCTTGAGATATTACAAATATAGGTTAACTCTAGCTTTTTTTTTACTAATGACGTCATAGATTACGTCACAGATTGTCTATGACATTCCCAAGACTACCATGCCGAGGTATTTATATGGGACATAACTATGCCAAGTTATAAGACTATTGCTTTCATCATTCGTGAGATATCGTCTGCACAAAAACTGACCAGAAAGAAACACGAATAAACAAAGAAAGAAGAAAATTTCGTACAACATCTATGGTGATCCGCGTTTACGCGGATCACCGACTAGATGTTAATTCGTCACTAAGACCAATTTGTTGATCCACGTAACCGCTGAACTAATTAAGTCTACAGAAAATACGACAATGTACATAAGGTATCATTGATTATTCATTGGTTATCCTGTCCCTCATTACCTTAAATTCTGCATCAAACATAAATTTAAAATTGGTGTGTGCGTACATGTTCGTCGAGACGCACGCACGCGCTTATGATTACCACCAGAGATGACCATTCACCTGAAGTTACTGTGTATCAAGTTTGGTCACATATCACAGCTCCAGTCACAAGATATGGACGAAAAACGATTTTTCTTTGTGACGTCATAGACAACGTCACAACACTTTGGCATAAAAAGCGATGCCTGAAATGTTATCTGCGCATCATTGTCTATCAGAATTATGCAATAAAAATTGGGGGTCACCGTTAATTCTAAAGAGTTATGGGTGATTTAGGAATGTCCATCATTGACGTATGCGCGCGCATTTCAGTTTTTTGGACTTGTAAGCGATATTATGGGTCCTGTGGCCGTCACATGGCAAAAGGGGGTATCTGCAAATTTAGACTTTTTCAGGTTTTTGCATTGGGGGGCGGGGGGTTAGAGGGCGCTCTTTTCATTTATCTAGGTCTCGTAATTGCAGGAATTCTCCTTTTCAAGATAGCAGGGGCTATCTGCAGGACTTTTTTCAAAAATATCCTGTCGTTTCATGGCAAAAGGATGTATCTTATAGATACGCCCCAAGCCAGCCGCTGCTGAGCTCAATGATTTTCAGTAAAAAGATGTATCTGCTAGATACACCTTTCTGCCAACAAAATGATTGAGCACAGTCAGCTTCGTAGCATGGCAAAAGGGTGTATCTGCCACATACGTGATATGCGCGCCGCGAAAGTCAAAGACCAATTTATGGACATTTCATGGTGTATGTTATAGATACCGCTTTTTGCCAACATGGTCAAGGTATGCGCTGGCGCATTTCAATACCACTGTGCGCAGAATGCATGCCACAACCATGTGTCATGCGCTATTACACGCGAGCGTGAATCATTGTTTACTTTAGGTTGCAAACCATTTCCAGATCCAGCAAGAGAAGAACTCCTAAGAATAATTACATGTGTTTAAAAGGTAAGTTTTACTAACTGTTACTATAAAGGGTCTAGAAAAACTATGTAAACTATGTTTAACTGTTATAAACTAAAGTCTAAGGTATACTAGACCTTGGGCCTCGGAGAATTTTTGTGTACATAATGTTGATTATTTACGCCCCGAGTCTACATGTAGGGCCTACATGCACGTTACAAAGCGTCAACGGCAACCCCGGCCTACGTACTGTACGCGACGTCGTACCGGCCGGTACTATGGTCTACGTACACGTACGCTCGTTAGATTGTTTATTGAAAAAAACGACGATATTCGGCCGGGAAAGGGGTGCGCACGAAAAAACGCACCAAAATGCTCCAAATGATCTGAAACGTATACATCTGTTAATAAGAAGGGATTCGGAGAATTTTTGCATTTTACGTGCCCGTCGTTACGCACGCGCTTACGAGGTATGGTCCAAAAATTGACCCTTGACCTCACCTTGACCCTTGCCAAATGTGGTTATTTTAATCGTCCGCCGGCTAGAGATATCGCAAATGTAGGTTAAGTCTAACTTTTGGCTTTTGACGTCATAAATGACGTCACAGACGCCCTATCACTTTGAAAGAACTACCATGCCGAGGTATTAACATGAGACATAACTGTGCTAAGTTACAATATTACTAACGCTGTCGTTCTTAAGATATCGTCTACACAAAAAATGGCCAGTAAGAAACACAAATAAAGTAAGAAAAACATTTCGTACAACATCTATGGTGATCCGCAGTTACGCGGATCACCAATAATGGAGTTACACGCATACGTGTGTTCAATGTAAAGCCAGGATTGACCGCTAGTACACCTGCCATCATTTTCTGTCTGGAAATTCTTGCTAGACAATGGTGACAGCCCCTCCGTAATCCTTTCCATAGCCTTTTGAAGCAATATTTGAATGTATATTCAGTTCCAGAAGTACATTACGAGAGGGGAGGGGGAGAAGGACCTAGGTGAAACACTAGAGTTGAATTCGTCACTGAGACAAATTAGGCATTAGGCGTTCCGCTTGCGGCACGCATAGCGCTGATACAAAACAGGACTGGAACGAAGGGGGGGGGGCGGTTGATGAGTATTTTAAATCTAATTTTGAATTGACGTGAACACTGTTTACCTAGCCTTGCAGTGAAATGAAACACGTATGTCTCGGTTGCACAATCAGTCTGCGCATGTGCCCATACTCTAAAAAAAAAAAAAGGTAAAGAGATATTCCGTGACTGTTTGGTGTGTGTTGGGAATTATTCTGACCGTCATCTGCAGTGGTTTTGGGATTTTTAGTTTTCTGGTTTTGATGAGAGAGTGTTTAACGTTAGGGGACATGAGCAAGGCAGGGTAGCTGATACCAAATATTCCAAGACAATTGGCCCAATACCGAAATATTTGAGACATTATGATAAGTGTGAGCATCAACTGGCCAAGTTTCAAGAACTTTGACCGTTTAGTTTTTTGAAATATTGTGCGCACAAAACAGTGCATTCTAGCTGAAACTGTACAAATTCAAAGTCAATACCAGATTTTAATTCGTAACTAAGACGAATTGGTGATCCGCGTATTCGCTTCGATCATCAGATCTTAAGTGATTGTGACAATCAATGTGACGTAACATTGCTTGTTAGCTGTCCCTTTTCACCTTAACTTCTCTGTCAAATATTAATTGATATTTCGACGTGCGCGTACGCGTTCGACGTGGCGTGTGCGCGCTTATGATTAGCACCAGTGATGACCTTTGAGCAGAAGTACCTGTGTACCAAGTTTGGTTTACTTACTCGACTCCAGTCATGAGATATACGCAAAATTTAATTTTTCTTTGTGACGTCATAGATGACGTCAGAAGAATTTTGTCATGGAAAGTGATAACTGAAACCTCATCTACGCATCATACTCTATCAGAATAAGTAATAAAAAGTATTGGTCATCGTTAATTCTGGAGAGTTATGAGTGATTTAAAAATACCACCATTCACTACGCGTGCATGCGCGCGCATTTACGTTTTTCGGGCGTGTAAGCGATATTTTGGGTTCTGGTGGACGGGAAATTGCTCTAAATGACGAAGAATTCAGTTAGACATCCAAAATCATCGAAAAAACGTGTTATTCTGTACGGAAAGGGGTGCGCGCGAAAAAACGCGCGCGTACGCGCGCGCACCAAAATGCTCCAAGTGACCTGAAACATATAGTGCTGTTAACAAAAAGTCATTTGGAGCCCTATAAAACTTTGACGCGCGCGCACACACGTGGTTAGGTCCAAAAGATGGCCTGTCATCTTAACTTGACCTCTGCCAAAGTTGATTGTTTTATTCGGCTGCCAGCTCAAGATATTGCAATTATAGGTTAACTCTAACTTTTTACAAATGTTATATATGACGTCACGGACGAGTGACCACACTGAAAAAAATTGTGTGCCGAGGTATTCACATGGGAGATATCTATGCTGAGTTAGAAGATGATTAAAGATGGCGTTAATGAGATATCTGTTGCACAAAAAATGACCAGAAAAAAACACGAATAAAAACTAGATTTTAATTCGTCACTAAGACGAATTGGTGATCCGCGTAATCGCTCCGATCATTAAATTTAAAGAAAATGTGACAAACAATGCATATCAATCACCATTGCATGATGAATTGTGTCCTTCATCACTTGAAATTGTCTATCTAACATTAAGTGAAAATTCGAAAATTCGTGCGCGTACGCGTTCGTCGCGACGCGCGGACGGTTATGATTAGCACCATTGATGACTTTTGACCTGAAGTTACTGTGTACCAGGTTTTGTTATCTTAGTCCACCCCATTCATGAGATATGCGCGAAATGCGATTTTCTTCTTTGTGACGTCATAGATGACGCCACAAGTATTATGCATGCAAAGTAGTGCCTGAACTGTTATCTACGGATCATAGGCTATCATAATGAGCAATACAATGTAGGGGTCACCGTTTATTCTAGAGAAAAATGACTAATTTATGACTTAATTTTAAACGTACGCGTACGCGGTCGTCGTGACGCCCGCACTCATATGATAAGCACGCATGATGACCTTTGACCTGAAGTTACTATGTACCAGGTTTGGTGATTTTACTTGACTCCAGTCATGAGATATGTCCGAAATACGATTTTTCTTTGTCACGTCATAGATGACGTCAAAACACTTTGGCATAGAGAGCGATGCTTGAAATGCTATCAAAGCATCATATTCTATCAGAATAAGCAATAAAAAGTAGGGGTCGCCGTTAATTCTAGAGAGTTATGAGTCGTTAAAAAAATGCCCATTATTCACTACGCGCGCAATGCGCGCGCATTTGCGCTTTTTGGAGTTGTAGGTGATATTTTGGGTCCTAGAGTTCGGGAAAGAGTTCTAATTGATAGAAAATTCAGTCAGAAATCCTAATCCATCGGAAAAAGACGACGATATTCGTTCATGAAAGGGGTGCGCGCGGAAAACAACGCGCGCGTACTCGCGCGCACCAAGTGCTCAAAATGACCTGAAACGTATACTGCTGTTAATAAAAAGTCATTAGGAGCATTTTAAAACTTTTGAAATTTTTGACGCGCGCGCGCACGTGATTAGGTCTAAAAGTTTCGTTGTTTTATTCCCGCTGGCTTGAGATATTGCAAATAATTCTATGGTGATCCGCGGTTACGCGGATCACCAACAAACAAACAAAGAAACAAAGTAAGAAGAAAATTTCGTACAAATTATATGGTGATCTGTGAGAGTTATTAGTGATTCCGTCATTCACTACGCGCGCATGCGCGTGCATTTTGCAATATTTTGAGTCCAGGTAGTCCGAAAAGGGTTCCAATATTAGAACCTTTTCCCGACCACCCAAGATATCGCTTACAGGTTCAAAAAACATAAATGCGCGCGCATTGCGCGCGTAGTGAATGAAGGGCATTTTTAGATAACTCATAACTCTTTAGAATTAACGGTGACCCCTACTTTTAATTGTTTATTCTGATAGACTATAATGCGTAGAAAGCATTTCAGGCATCGTTTTCTGTGCCAAAGTGTTTTGACGTCATCTATGGCGTCACAAAGAAAAATCGTATTTCGGGCATATCTCATGACTGGAGTCGAGTAACATAACCAAACCCGATAGACAGCAACTTTAGGTTAAAGGTCATCATGCGTGCATATCATATGCGTGCAGGCATCACGACGAACGTGTACGAGTACGTTTAAAATTAAGTCTTTAATCATTTTTTTTTCTCTAGACAAAACGATGACCCCTACCTTGTATTGCTCATTCTGATAGCCTATGATCCGTAGATAACAGTTCAGGCACCACTTTGCATGCCGAATACTTGTGGCGTCATTTTTGACGTCACGATGAAAAATCGTATTTCGCGCAAATCTCATGAATGGGGTGGATTAAGATACACCTTGGTACACAGTAACCTCAGGTCAAAGGTCATGACTGGTGCCAATCAAAACCGTCCGTGCGTCGTACGAACGCGTACGCTTACGTCGAATTTTCAAATGTTTAATAGACATTTTCAGGTGATGAGGGACATATTTCACCATGTAATGCTAATTGATATGTTTTGTTTGTCACATTTTCTTTAAATTTAATCATCGAAGCAGTTACGCGGATTAATAATTCGTCATAGTGACGAATTAAAATCTAGTTTATTCCTATTTCTTTCTGAACATTTTTTGTTCGCCGAATATCTCAACAACGGCATTGACAATAATCTTAGTAGAGTCATTTTCCTAGGATCCGTGACCATGTTAATGCTACCTTTGTTTCTCAACGGATTTGGCTAGATGGACCTATTTTAAGAAAATATAGCTCCCATGCATTTTTCAAAAATGGCGGGAAAATTGTGTAAACGGCCATTTTTCAAAATGGCCGCCGACGCCATTTTGAAATACATAAAATCGTATATTTCTAGAACTGTAATCCCTATATCAACAAGTAAGGTATCATTTTGCACTATTTCCTGCATGCTAAACCTTATAAAACAATTTCTAACACAGTTTGGGTTCATCTTGACCGCCTAATCCAAGATGGCCGCCGACGCCATATTGAAAATCATAAAACTTAATATAAAGTCTAGTCAAAATATGAAATAACCCAAATTAAATTGCTAAAGAAATTATTCCACTTGCATTTAAACTGGAAGAGCAACCAAAACGGACACCAAAGCAAATAATTTCTGGTATGTATACTCATGTTTCTAAGGTCATGGAATGCAAATATGATAATCATACACTTTCAAACATTCTGACATGTGTAATTTGCATAAATTTGCATATAAATGATTTCAAAATGGCCCCCATGTAGCCCTTTGAAGCGTATGTTTAACATGAAAATCATGTATAAATACATTTGTATGCCTAATATGATATTTGGAGGTGGAAGAACACATTTTATCATTAACAACAGTTTCCAAGTCCATTATACCTAACATGTAGACCTAATTTGCATAAACATGCATGAATTATATATTCAAAATGGCTAACTTAGTTATGACCATATCTTGGGACCAGAAACCCGCAGAAAGTAAATTGTGGTGTCTATACCCATGTCTGTTAGGTCAAGGAATACAATTATGATATCAGTAGTACCTTTTCAGCATTCTAATGTACATAATTTTGCATATAAATCCATGCAAAATGGTCAACATATGGTCTCCAATATTGGCATATCTCAGTACTGTATAACTGTATATTAAATTATGTGGTATGTTGTTGTTGTTATTGGTGATCCGCGTAACCGCGGATCACCATAGATTTCGTCAAAATTATTGGTGATCCGCATAAACGCGGATCACCATAGAGTTTGTCAGAATCTTTATTGGTGATCCGCGTAACCGCGGATCACCATAGATGTTGTACGAAATTTTTTTCTATGTTTATTGGTGATCCGCGTAACCGCGGATCACCATAGATGTTGTACGAATTTTTTTTTCTTTCTTTCTATATTTGTTTCTTTATTGGTGATCCGCGTAACCGCGGATCACCCTAGAGTTTGTACGAATTTTTTTTTCTTACTTTGTTTATTCATGTTTCTTTCTGGTCACTTTTTGTTCAGACGATATCTCAAGAATGATAACAGCATTAGTCTTGTAATTTGGCATAGTTATGTCCCATGTCAATACCTCAGCTTGGTAGTCTTGTCAATGTCATAGACCATTTGTGACGTCATCTATGACGTCATTTGTGAAAAAGCTAGAGTTAACCTATATTTGCAATATCTCGAGCCGGCGGTCGAAAAAAACAACCAAACTTGGCAAGGGTCAAGTTCAGGTCATGGGTCATCTTTTGGTCCAAACCACGTGCGCGCACGCGTCTTCACATGCGGGTACGGGTGCGTCAAAAAATAAAGATGCTCCAAATGACTTCTTATTAATGGTACTATATGTTTCAGGTCAATTGGAGCATTTTAGTGCGCGCGCGTACGCGCGCGTTTTTTCGCGCGCACCCCTTTCCCGACCAAATACCGTAATTTTTTCGATGGTTTTGGATGTCTGACTGAATTCTACATCAATTAGAACCCTTTGCCGACCAGCAAATCCCAAAATATTGCCTACAAGCCCAAAAAACTTAAATGCGCGCGCATTGCGCGCGTTGTAAATGCTGACATTTTTTAAATCAATCATATCTCTCTGGAATTAACGGTGACAACTATTTTTTATTGGTTATTCTGATAGACAATGAAGCGTAGATAACATTTCAGGCATCGCTTTCTATGCCAAAGTGTTGTGACGTCATCTATTACGTCACAAACAAAAATCGTATTTCGGGCATATTTCATGACTGGAGTAGAGTTACATAACCAAGCTTGGTACTTAGTAACTTCAGGTCAAAGGTCATCACTGATGCTAATCATATCTGTGCGGGTGTCACGACGAACGCGTACGCGCGCGTTAAATTTAAATTCTTAAGTTAGTCCTAACTACTCGGGAATTAACGATGGCCCCTTCTTATATTGCTTATTCTAATAGCCTCTCATGCGGAGAAACGATTCCGTACATTCCTTTGCATGCCAAATTGTTGTGACGTCATCATTATGTCATAAAGAAAAATTGTGTTTCATCCATATCTCATGACAGGAGTAGAGTAATATAACCAAACCTGGTACACAGTTACTTCAGGTCAAAGGTCATCCCTGGTGCTAATTATAAAAGCGCACGCGTCGGGATGAACGCGTACGCGCACGTTGAACATTTAATAAACGTTTGATGGAAAATTTAAAGTGATACGATACATGTTTCAGCAAGTAATGATACCTGATTTAGATGGTTGGTCGCATGTGCTTTACATTAAGTTAGTCCTAACTACTTTACATTAAGTTATCGTAGCGTTTACGCGGATCACCAATCTTAGTGACGAATTAAAGTCTAGTCTTCTTTGTTTCTTTGTGTTTCTTTCTGGTCACTTTTTGTTCAGACGATATCTCATTAACGCCATCATCAATCATCTTGTAACTAAACATAGTTATGTCACGTGTCAATACCTCGGCATGGTAGTCTTGTCAATGTCACAGACTATCTGTGACATCATCTATGACGTCATTTGTAAAAAAGCTAGAGTTAACCTATATTTGCAATATCTCGAGCCGGCGGTGGAATAAAACAACCAAACTTGGCAAAGGTCAAGTTCAGGTCATGGGTCATCTTTTGGTCCAAACCACGAGCGTGCGCACGTCTCCACATGCGTGTACGGGCGCGTCAAAAAATAAAAATACTCCAAATGATTTCTTATTAACAGTACTATAAGTTTCAGGTCATTTGGAGCATTTTAATGCGCGTGCGTACGCGCGCGTTTTTTTCGCGCTCACCCCTTTGCCGACCAAATGACGTAATTTTTTCGATGGATTTTGATTTCTGACTGAATTCTACATCAATTAGAGCCCTTTTCCGACAACTAGGACCCAAAATATCGCTTACAGGTCAAAAAACGTAAATGCGCGCGCAATGCGCGCGTAGTGAAAGAGGGGCATTTTTAAATCACTCATAACTCTCTAGAATTAACGGTGACCCATAGTTTTTATTGCTTATTCTGGTAGCCTATGATGCAAAGATAAGGTTTCAGATATCACTTTCTATGCCAAAGTTTTGTGACGTCATCTATGACGTCTCAAAGAAAAATCGTATTTCGGGCACATCTCAAGACTGGAGTCGAGTAATATCACCAAACCTGGTACACAGTAACTTCAGGTCAAAGGTCATCATGCGTGCTTATCACATGCGAGCGGGCGTCACGACGAACGCGTACGCGTACGTTAAAGTATTAAGTCTGAAATCAAGTATTTTCTCGAGAATAAACGATAACCCCGTACCTTGTATTGCTCATTCTGATAGCCTATGATCCGTAGATAACAGTACAGACATTAATTTACATGCAGATTACTTGTGACATCATCTGCGACGTCACAAAGAAAATTGTATTTCGCGCATATCTCATGACTGGAATCGAGTAAGATAATCAAAGTTGGCACACAGTAACTTCAGGTCAAAGGTCATCACTGGTCCTAATGATAACCGTTCACGCGTCGCGACGAACGCGTACGCGCTAGTCGAATTTTGAATTGATGTTTGATGGAAAATGTAAGGTGATGCGAGACATATTTCAGCAAGCAATCATACTTGATATAGATTGTTTGCCACATTTTCTTTTAGATTGAATGAACGGAGCGTTTACGCGGATCACCAATTCGTCTTAGTGACGAATTAAAATCTAGTTTATGTTTCTTTCTGGTCACTTTTTGTTCCGACGATAACTCAAGAACGATAGTGTTAATAATCGTGTAACTTAACATAGTTATGTCTCGTTTTAATACCTCGGCATGGTAACCCGGTCAGTATGATAGAGCATCTATGACGTCATTTATGACGTCATTTGTAAAAAAGCTAGACTTAACCTACATTTGCGATATATCGAGCCGGCAGTCGAATAAAACAACCAAATTTGGCAAAGGTCAAGATAAGGTCATGGGTCAACTTTTGGTCTAAACCACGTGCGCGCGCGCGTCTCCACTGACGTGTACGGGCGCGTCAAAAAATAAAAATGCTCCAAATGACTTCTTATTAACGGTACCATATGTTTCAGGTCATTTTGGAGCATTTTCGTGCGCGCGCGTACGCGTGCGTTTTTTTCGCGCGCACCCCTTTCCCGACCGAATATCGTCGTTTTTCGATGGATTTGGATTTCTGACTGAATTCTCCATCAATTAGAGCTCTTTCCCGACAACTAGGACCCAATATATCGCTTACAGGTCAAAAAACGTAAATGCGCGCGCATTACGCGCGTAGTGAATAATGGGCATTTTTAAATCACTCATAACTCTATAGAATTAACGGTGACCCCTACTTTTTATTGCTTATTCTGATAGACTATGATGCGCAGATAGCACTTCAGGCATCGTTTCTTATGACAAAGTGTTGTGACGTCATCTATAACGTCACAAAGAAAAATCGTATTTCGGGCATATCTCATGACTGGAGTCGAGTAACAAAACTAAACCTGGTACATAGTAACTTCAGTTCATAAGTTATCACTGGTGCAAATCATAACCGTCCGCGCGTCGCGACGAACGCGTACGCGTACGTTTGAATATTAAGTCTCAAATCAGTCATTTTTCCCTAGAATAAACGATGACCCCTACCTTGTATTGCGCATTCTGATAGCCTATGATCCAAAAATTACAGTTCAGGCACTACTTTGCATCCTGAATACTTGGGACGTCATCATTTTTTAATCACTCATAACTCTCCAGAATTAACGGTGACCCCTACTTTTTATTGCTTATTCTGATAGCCTATGATGCGTAGATAAGGCTTCACGTATCACTTCCCATGACAAACTCTTCTGGCCTCATCTATGACGTCACAAAGAAAAACGTATTTTGCGCATATCTCATGATACGAGTCGAATAAGATAATCAAACTTGGTGCATCGTAACTTCAGGTCAAAGGTCATCACTTGTGCTAATCATAAGTGCGTGCGCGTCAGGACAAATGCGTATGCGTACGTCGAATGTTGAATTAGTGTTTGATGGAGAATTTAAAGTGATGAGGGACATATTTCAGCAAATAATGATACTTGGTATAAATTGTTTATCACATTTTGTTTAGATTTAATGATCGGAGCGTTTACG